>CM065129.1:9865466-9997966 GCA_033026305.1 Cirrhinus molitorella
ATATTTTTCTTTGCAATTACAAGTTTATGACTCACAATTTGGACTTTTTTCTTTTGCAAATGTAAGTTTATATCACATTTCAGACTTTTTTCTTCACAATTACAAGTTTATGACTCACAATTTAGTTTTTATCTCATGATTCAGACTATTTTTCCCCACAAATACGTTTATATCTGACAAGATTTTTTCTTCTCAAGTTTGACTCGCAATTCTAACTTTTTTCTCACAAGCATGAGTTTTTATCTCATGATTCAGACTTTTTTCCCCACCAATACAAGTTTACATCTCACAATTCTGACTTATTTTCTTTTGCAAAAGTAAGTTTACATCACAATTCAGACTTCTTCTTTGCAATTACAAGTTTATGACTCACAATTAAGACTTTTTTCCACACAAATACAAGTTTATATCACAATTCAAACTTTTTTCTTGTCAAATACAATTTATGACTTACAAATCTAACTTTTTTCTCACAAGTATAAGTTTATATCACAATTCAGACTTTTTTCTTTGCAATTACAAGTTTATGACTCACAATTAAGATTTTTTTCCCCAAACGTACAAGTTTATATCACAATTCAAACTTTTTCTTGTCAATTACAATTTGATTTCCCCACAAATATGTTTATATCTGACAATTCTGACATTTTTCTTTTGCAAATGTACGTTTATATCACAATTCAGACTTTTTTCTTTGCAATTACAATTTATGACTTACAATTCTAACTTTTTTTCTCACAAGTATCAGTTTTTATCTCATGATTCAGACTTTTTTCCCCCATAAATACAAGTTTATATCAATTCAGATTTTTTTCTTTTGCAAATGTAACTTTATATAACAATTCTGACTTTTTTCTTTCCAATTAAGTTTTGACTCACAATTCTGACTTTTTTTCTTCAAAGCTGAGCTTTTAATCTAATGATTCAGACTTTTTTCCCCATAAATACAAGTTTATATCACAATTCAGATTTTTTTTCTTTGCAATTACAAGTTTATGACTCACAATTTTGACTTTTTTCTTTTGCAAATGTAAGTTTATATCACAATTCAGACTTTTTTCTTGTCAGTTACAATTTATGACTTACAATTCTAACTTTTTTCTCACAAGTACAAGTTTATATCACAATTCAGACTTTTTTTCTTTTCAGTTACAATGTATGACTTACAATTCTAACTTTTTTCTCACAAATACAAGTTTATATCACATTTCAGACTTTTTTCTTCACAATTACAAGTTTATGATTCACAATTTAGTTTTTATCCCATGATTCAGACTATTTTTCCCCACAAATACGTTTATATCTAACAAGATTTTTTTCTTCTCAATTAGCAGTTTGACTCACAATTCTAACTTTTTTTCTCACAAGCATGAGTTTTTATCTCATGATTCAGACTTTTCCCCCCACAAATACAAGTTTACATCTCACAATTCTGACTTCTTTTCTTTTGCAAATGTAAGTTTACATCACAATTCAGACTTCTTCTTTGCAATTACAAGTTTATGACTCACAGTTCAGACTTTTTTCTTCAAAATTGAGTTTTTATCTAATGATTCAACCTTTTTTTCCCACACATACAAGTTTACATTTCAGAATTCTGACTTTTTTTTTTTTTGTTTTGCAAATTCAGACTTTTTTCTTTGCAATTACAAATGTATGACTCACAATTCTTTTTTTCTCACATGCCATGATTCTGACATTTTTCCCACAAATACAAGTTTAAATCACACAGGTCTGACTGTTTTCTTTTGCAAATACAACTTTATATCACAATTCTGACTTTTTTTCTCACAAATACAAGTTCTAAACGTTCCTCTGAATTTACATCTCGCAGTTTTGAGGAAAAAGTCAGAATTGTAAGATAAAAGTCGCAATTATCTTTTTAAATTGTATTTATTTTAATCCCATGTTGGAAACAAGCTTCCATTCAGAACACAAGACAGATTATGTTTTTGTGCAGCTACAGAATCGAGCTGTTCAGTGTGTGGTTCATACTAACAGTACATCTGAATGACGCATGGTACATAAAAAAAACATCATTTATCAGATGTATTTCATCTAAAGCATTTAATATTCAAGATCATACTCTCAGCAGGTAGTTTTCACTGAGATGAAACTGTACATGTGGGCCAGGTATTTCATCTTCAAACTATTAGTTCAGTATCATCCACACAAAGTTTAAAGTACTTACGTTGAACTTTACTTTCATGCAAACACTGAGAAGGTGTTCACAAATGCTTCATCTTGTCTGTTTGTCTTGTTTATTCTTGATTCATATGTATGCACAAGGCCTTATTAAATTGCACATTTCCGTCATATATCACATAGTAAAGTTACACACTCTAAGGTACCAAAGCTTTATGTATGTTTACAAGTATATTTTTGTATAGATATTTTGTACATTGCTCTTTTACACATTCTATGTACGATTAAAAAATAAAAACTGTGATAAAGTCTTTAATCATCTGTCTGTTGGTCTTTATGTGGCTCATTCACAGCTCAGCAGATTTAATGGAAATATTAGTTACGCTCTACAGTATTAACTTTGCCCCAGAAACGACTGACTATAGCAAAAGTCTCAGTTTGCTCTTAATTTAGTATCGTTACTGTCCCATATCTTCAATTATTCATTCAAAGTTCACTTTTGCATGCTGTTTGAACTGCCATGTTGGCAGTGTGTGTACACATCTACCCTATAATGATAAAAATCCACCCAGTGGTTTTTATTTAATCTGTAAAAATAATTTCCCCTTTTTCAAATCAAGCCATTCTCAGCTTCTTGACAGAGGCCACTCCTACGATAGCTTGATTGACACAGGCATCTCATACCTCAGACCTGCCCTGAGTGATCCGTAACAGTCCGATCACCAGTGTTTCGATGCCGGAGCAGGGATGTAGACAAGAATGGCTCCTAAGTGACTGAGGTGTTCTTTTGTTGAATGTAATAATCTTCATTTACTCCTGACATCTGAGCCGCTGAAGACGTGGTGGATGACTTTTGTTTGTGAATGGAATGTGCTTCCAGATCTACATAAATGTGTCTGTAATCATCTGTGATCCAGCTTCACTTACAGCAGAAGTGTTTTTGTTTTTAATTAATCTTTGCAATTGCCTGTCCTAATAACATGCTAGTTAGCAAGTTTGTGGCTAAACATGGCGCTAATGTAAACAATGGCTTGTCACTCCATGGAGAGAAGAGAGGGGTGGGGCAAGCAGAGCTCATTTGCATTTAAAGGAACATGCAATAGAGTTGGTTGATTTTTTTTTTTTTTTTCAGAGCTGATTTTGACAAGGTAAAATGGTGTTTTTTTACACTTACATTTACATTTACTATTGAGAATTTTAAGTATATTATAAACTTTTCATTAAGACCCTAAAGAATCATACCAACTTGTGGAAAATGGACATCCGTTTCTCAATACCAAGTACACAAAGTTCGGACTTGCGTCCTTGGTAGTTCAGACTTCACAAGTTTGACTCGGGAGTGTGACCTCCCAAGGACAGGAGGACACAAGTCTGATAATTCTGCAAATGATACAGCTGTGTACTTGATAATGTCAGTCAGCTCGCCTTTTCTACTCAGGCTATCTTCACTATGTATTTACAATAAGATGAAATGATATCAACCACTACGGCCTCTTTTTGTTTTCCTTTAAACATATTTATAGCCACAAAAATGTGGTTCATGCAACGCGTACACGCAATATAGCAATAAATTATAGCAAACACCATTGCCATTTTTCATTTCCTCCAAAATATAAACCACAACCTTCTTTTCGTTTTCATTTTAAAAATATAAAACATAGCCTATTAATATGTGGTTTAGGCATGTGCTCTGATAATCTTCACTGTATAAAATGAAATAATGCAAACACAACTCTGCCTTTTTTGTTAAATGTCAGTTTTAATGAACAATAGCCATTATAAAAGTGTATAAAGTATAGGAAACGTACAGTGGGTACGGAAAGTATTCAGACCCCCTTAAATTTTTTACTCTTTGTTATATTGCAGCCATTTGCTAAAATCATTTAAGCTCATTTTTTTTCCTCATTAATGTACACACAGCACCCCATATTGACAGAAAAACACAGAATTGTTGACATTTTTACAGATTTATTAAAAAAGAAAAACTGAAATATCACATGGTCCTAAGTATTTAGACCCTTTGCTGTGACACTCATATATTTAACTCAGGTGCTGTCCATTTCTTCTGATCATCCTCGAGATGGTTCTACACCTTCATTTGAGTCCAGCTGTGTTTGATTATACTGATTGGACTTGATTAGGAAAGCCACACTTCTGTCTAAATAAGACCTTACAGCTCACAGTGCATGTCAGAGCAAATGAGAATCATGAGGTCAAAGGAACTGCCTGAAGAGCTCAGAGACAGAATTGTGGAAAGGCACAGATCTGGCCAAGGTTACAAAAAAAATTCTGCTGCACTTAAGGTTTCTAAGAGCACAGTGGCCTCCATAATCCTTAAATGGAAGACGTTTGGGACGACCAGAACCCTTCCTAGAGCTGGCCGTCCGGCCAAACTGAGCTATCGGGGGAGAAGAGCCTTGGTGAGAGAGGTAAAGAAGAATCCAAAGATCACTGTGGCTGAGCTCTAGAGATGCAGTCGGGAGATGGGAGAAAGTTGTGGAAAGTCAACCATCACTGCAGCCCTCCACCAGTCGGGGCTTTATGGCAGAGTGGCCCGACGGAAGCCTCTCCTCAGTGCAAGACACATGAAAGCCCGCATGGAGTTTGCTAAAAAACACCTGAAGGACTCCAAGATGGTGAGATATAAGATTCTCTGGTCTGATGAGACCAAGATAGAACTTTTTGGCCTTAATTCTAAGTGGTATGTGTGGAGAAAACCAGGCACTGCTCATCACCTGTCCAATACAGTCCCAACAGTGAAGCATGGTGGTGGCAGCATCATGCTGTGGGGGTGTTTTTCAGCTGCAGGGACAGGACGACTGGTTGCAATCGAGGGAAAGATGAATGCAGTCAAGTACAGGGATATCCTGGACGAAAACCTTCTCCAGAGTGCTCAGGACCTCAGACTGGGCCGAAGGTTCACCTTCCAACAAGACAATGACCCTAAGCACACAGCTAAAATAACGAAGGAGTGGCTTCACAACAACTCCGTGACTGTTCTTGAATGGCCCAGCCAGAGCCCTGACTTAAACCCAATTGAGCATCTCTGGAGAGACCTGAAAATGGCTGTCCACCAGCGTTTACCATCCAACCTGACAGAACTGGAGAGGATCTGCAAGGAGGAATGCCAGAGGATCCCCAAATCCAGGTGTCAAAAACTTGTTGCATCGTTCCCAAAAAGACTCATGGCTGTATTAGATCAAAAGGGTGCTTCTACTAAATACTGAGCAAAGGGTCTGAATACTTAGGACCATGTGATATTTCAGTTTTTTCTTTTTTAACAAATCTGCAAAAGTGTCAACAGTTCTGTGTTTTTCTGTTAATATGGGGTGCTGTGTGTACAGGGAAAAAAATGAACTTAAATGATTTTAGCAAATGGCTGCAATATAACAAACAGTGAAAAATTTAAGGGGGTCTGAATACTTTTCGTACCCACTGTATGTAATAGGAAATAAAGATAAAAGCAAACAATTAAGTCAAATGCATGCTACAAAGTCAGCGCTGTATTACGATTGATAAATAAATAATTTATGAAACTTTGTCGTCAGCCAAAACGATGACCTGGAACAAATAATATATTAACGAGACCAAAAAATTATCTAGATTTGCCCAAAACGAATTATACCTCATGTTTAACCACTACAGAGACATCAGAACCAGCAGCAAATGTCAGAAGGACTAGCCGCGGTGAGGCGCTCTCTGCGGGATACAGGAGCACTGAGCACCCGCTGATCATCTGGAACTCACATCTCCAAAAACAGCAAAGCAAATTTTCAAATAGGCACTGTCTTTATAAATAAACCACGGATTTGAGTTTAAACAACTACATTCTTGCCTAAAATATGCTTAAAACATTTCATGACAAAATAACAGCAATATTTTGAAAATGATGCCGGTTTTCTCATCCGCCATTAACGCTCGCTGGTTGGTACGAAATGCATTCTGGGATACCTGGCTGCCTCACATTCGCACAAGTCACCTCTTGATGCATCCTTGATCAAAGGGGTGGAGCAAGAACACATCCGGGGATTTGAACTGTACTTGGCTAGATGTGAACTTTGAATTGGAACAGTACACGCACAAGAACACAAGTATAGACAAAAATGCATATTGAGAAACGGCCCTTGTATGGGCATATCTCTCAGAAGAGCGCGTCCACGCACACATCGACCAGAGCGAGAGAAAGAGTGCACCCATCAACGCGCTTCATTCGGCTGCACTACTGCACAGGATTCACTCAGGAAGAATGTCTCTAAAGAAGTGTGGTTTTGGTTGTAAGGCAAAGACAACTTTGCTCAGCTTCCTGCAGAACCCAGTGTTACGTGAACAGTGGATGCAGTTTGTTTTTCTGGGGCAGCAATGGCGTATTCAGGGGAGGGGCCATGGGGGAACTCTACTCCGCTACTCTGTCCTACTACTTGTTTGGCACTCAAAAATTAAAATCATATCTTTCTGTATTTGAGTAGCCTAACGATTACGCAAACTGTGACTAAATAGCAAGCTGCATTTAAAATGAGAAAAAAGCACACTGAAGTTTATCTGTTTTATATAACTCTTTTTTTTATTATTAGCGAGTTGCAGTGCTAGATTTTAGTATCATTTTTCATTGTTAGGACAGACCAAGTTCAATGTTAGCTCCTAGACAAAGGTAATGCATTTACATTTACAATTACATTTGCTCATTTAGCCTATGCTTTCATCCAAAGCGATTTACAATTAAGGAATACAACAAGCGATTCAAATATCCTCTAATGTTTTAGCTATTAAAATAGTTCAGTTTTGTATGAAATGGCATTTCATGAAACAGTGAAACAGTGAATTTGTCATAGCCTATGTTTGATTAGTTTAGCTTTCTCAAATCATCACTACTTGCCTACAATAAAATCTATGGATATAAAACAGCTTAAGCATATCACAATGTTAGTTTAAACAATTAACCTATATAAATGTGCGATATTAGACGCGTATCCAATCGTTTGTTTGGAGAGTGGAAACTTAAGCGTGCTTTACAGGACACAGAGGCGCCAGCGCGATCACTTGCATTTTTATGCCACCATTTTTGCTCATCATTTTTGCTAAGACACATCATTCAGAACTATAGAGGGTCTATTTATATTTGTGTGATCAGTAGCCTACAAAATCAGCACTCGTGTAATATTACTCTTGCTGTCCGTGTGATATCCTGTGATATGTGACAGCATTTTTTTGATAGGGCCATTTTTTTTTGCACCAATATCTCAAATTTTAGGTCATAACTGCATTTATAGAGTTGTTGTCCTGCATAATATGTGTCAACATTCAAGTCTGGGTCTGTGAGGTAATGCCCTATGGTGTGACACACATAAAAGAGCCACATATTTGTTTTTTATCACAAAATATCTTAAAAAATTTGAAAGTATTGCAACAGGGGAAATATACATGTCACTCATCTTAAAATGGTATAACTTTCAGCAGTTTTGAATGGATGATAGCAGAGTTTGTCTTCTTGTCAAAGTTTGTTTTGAAATTGTCCAAGGTGTTATAGGGAAAAAATTATGTTATTATAATTTCATATTACATAAATAACACTATATGAAAATAAGTGTCTAACAACAAAGGTAAATCGCACTCATGCTTTGTATATTATAAGAGTTTTTTTATTTTATTTTAATATATTTTAATTTTTGCTATAGACAAATGTATGGTTCGGTAAAAATGTAAAAAAACAAAAACAACTAAGAATTGACAAGGTTAGTGACCCTTTATATTTTACATTTACATTTAGTTATTTTGCAGAAGCTTTTATCAAAGCGATTTACAAATAAGACAATGAGCAATAAGTGCTATGGCAAGTCTCAGTTAGCTTAATGCAGTATATGTAGCAAGGTTGTTTTTTTTTTTTTTTAAATGATATACTAATAATAAAAAGAATCTGTAATAAAAATATAATAGAAAAAGAAAACAGATAGAAACGATAGAAGATATAAAAAAAAATACCTTTTTAAGAATAGAAATAGAATACAAAGTGCTAGGTCAGAAAAACAAATTTTGTCAAACTGACTTTTTCAATATATAATACATATATATTATATATATATATATATATATATATATTGGCCCCTCTAAGTTTATTGTGGCCCCTCTTGTGCCCCCCAGTTGAAAAAATCCTATATATTGTCATTTTTATTGTGAACAGGATATTGTATTGTTTTAGACAAATAAATCCTGTTTTTTCACCATGATCTGTTTTCAGTTCATCTCACTGAAGACCTTTGAAGATATGAGTGCACTAGAAATTATGTATTTCCTTTTGCAGACAAAAGCAACAGAAAAAAGCCTTAAAGTGAACATAATCAATTTTGGGCAAGTACAGCTGGAACCTTTCTTCATGTGATATTAAAAGAAGCTGTTGATGGCCTGTTATTCACATATAAACACTGATCATGGGGCTGAATGAACACTGGAGCGTTTTGTTCAGGAGGTCACGGAGAGACTTCTGCAGTCTCAGTGATTAGGGTTCACATTCGTTTCACTTGAGTACCGCAATGTAGACCAAAAAACCCAACGCGGCAGGAGGAGTGTGACCCTCTCAGCCCTAGATTGAACTTCAGATCAGAAATCAACACGCAGCAGGAGCTTTGATGAAGATCTACTCATCTCGCTCTTTGGAGATTCACTGACACTCAGGTAAACCTTTTTTTGGTTTTGTTTTAGGATAAACATTTTCTAATTTAAGAGAGTTTATGCTTAGGACAAGACAAAATATCTGTCCATAATTTAAAAAATAATAATCTTGTTGATTTTTCAAGCATAAACTGATTTGTAAACATTTTTGTTCACTGAAATAAAAATGAAGATAAAATAAAATAGATATTTAATGAAAAGCTTTTTATAGAACTGAAATCAGTTCATGTTAAAGCACAAAATTTACTAATTGGAAATAAATAAAAATGAATAAAATACTGAAATAAAAATCAATTCTAAGTAAAAACTTTGGAGCTTCACTGAAACTTAGGTAAACCTTTTTTTTTTTTTTTTTTTGGTTTTGTTTTATGATAAAGATGTTCAGATTTAAGTGAGTTTATGCTTAGGACAAGAAAAAACATCTGTCCAAGATTTAAGAAAAATAGTCTTGTTGATTTTTTACCCCATTTTTCTTGTTTCAAGCATAAACTGATTTTTGTTCACTGAAATAAAACTGAAGATAAAATAAAATATTAAATGAAAAACTTTTCTAAAATCAGTTTATATTAAAACCTTAAAATTACTAGTTGGAAATGAATAAAAACTAAATAAAAATGGAAATAAAAATAAATTCTAATCACTGAAACTTAGGTAAACCTTTTTTTTTTTTGGTTTTGTTTTATGATAAAAATGTTCAGATTTAAGAGAGTTTATGCTTAGGACAAGAAAAAAATATCTGTCCATGATTTAAGAAAAATAAAAGATAAAATAAAATAAATATTAGAAGAAAAGCTTTTCATAGAACTGTAATCAGTTCATATTAAAACACTAAATTTGCTAATTGTAAATAAATAAAAAATAAATAAAATA
Source organism: Cirrhinus molitorella (assembly GCA_033026305.1). Lineage (NCBI taxonomy): Eukaryota > Metazoa > Chordata > Actinopteri > Cypriniformes > Cyprinidae > Cirrhinus > Cirrhinus molitorella. Next base: position 9,875,145 of record CM065129.1, read on the forward strand.
AAATACTGAAATAAAAATCAATTCTAATCTAAAAGTTTGGAGCTTCACTGAAACTCAGGTCAACTTTTTTGTTGATGTTTCCACTGCAAAAACATGTATACACTACCAGTCAAAAGTTTGGACACCCCCTCTCATTTAATGTTTTTTAAAGAAGTTTCTTATGCTTATCACGGCTGTTTTCACTTGATCAAAAATACAGAAAAAAATGTAATATTGTGAAATATTATTACGATGTAAATCAATGTTGTTCTATATTAATATACATTAAAATGTCATTTATATCTGTAACTAAAGTTGAATTTCCAGAATGATTACTCCAGTCTTCAGTGTCACATGATCCTTCAGAAATCATTCTAATAAATGCTGATTTATTATCAGTGCTGGAAACAGTTGCACTACTTTTTTCAGGGTTTCTTTGATCAATAAAAGTTCAAAAAAGAACAGCATTTATTTAAAATAGAAAGGTTTTCTAACAATATACACTACTGTTCAAATGTTTGGGGTCAGTACATTTTTATTGTTTCTTTTTATGAAAGAAATTTATACTTTTATTCACAAGGATGTGATAAAAAAGTGATAGCATAGATTTACATTGTTAGAAAAGATTTATATTTTGAATAAATGCTGTTCTTTAACTTGTTATTAATCAAAGAATCCTGAAAAAATAATCACAGGTTGCAAAAATTAATACTAATAATAAATCAGCATATTGGAATGATTTCTGAAGGATCAAGTGACACTTAAGACTGGAGTAACAGCTGATAAAAATTCAGCTTTGCATTACAGGAATAAATTATATTGTAAAGTATATTAAAACAAAATAAAAAATAAACATTATTTTATATTGTAATAACATTTTGCAATATTACAGTTTCTGTATTTTTGATCAAATAAATGCAGCCTTGATGAGCATAAGAGACTTTTTTAAAAAACATTAAATGTGACGGTGTGTCCAAACTTTTGACTGGTAGTGTACTTAGTATTTTCATCAATCAATCAATCAAATTTACTTAAGGTACACAACTAACATACAATTTTGATTAAGATAATATTTTTTTAGTCAGTGGTGTAATAAATAATCTTGATTTTTCTGATCTCATTTTTCATGTTTTAAGTGTTAACTCACTCAATTTCCATAAGTTTTTCTTAAAACAATATTTTAAAATGGTCACTGTGCTTCTCTAGTAATGTATCTCTAGTAAATGTATATTTTTTGCAAAAGTTGATGTATGATCTACATAGACTTCATCTTATTTTAATGGTGTTTCCAGGATTTGTGCTCTGTCAGCTGATTTTGCTGCTGTTGTCATCCCCTGTCAGAAATGAGAAGTCTGTGTTGAAGAACCAAAGGATCAGTCCTTATTTCCTCTGAGACACTGAAGACTGATGAACTATTGAACAGGAGTATTTTGGAGATGTTTGCGCTCCTGCTCGTCTGCGGGGTCCTGCTCGCTCAAGCTCAAGGTAAGAAAATCAGCCCTCACCTTACTGTAAGATCAAAAATGGCTAGCTCATGTCTCAGTTATTATTCTTAAAAAGCAAATTGAGACCTGAATCTCACATGTGTCTCCTCTAGAGTTTGAGTAGAGTTTTCAAACTGAGCTCAGATTTGTGAAGATAAAAAGTCTGCACTTAAAAGTCAAATCTCAGTATTAGCCTAAACATTTTTTACCAGATGATCTGAGTGACTCTTCATTGCTCGTATTCATTTCACTTCATCCCAGCTAACAGGGAAGTGTCTCACAATGTTTGTATAAATGTAACTGTTCTTAAATTCTTAAAGTAATCAAATATTAATTGAAGTTATAAGAAAAGTCCATATCCAGAACGTCTTCATGATGTTATTTGTACTTCATGAATGTTCTAAGAATTGTTTTGCAAGCTATAAATAACATTGTAATTACAGCAAGAAAGCTAGACATTTTAACAGAGACATTTATTCAAGTAATGTTATATTTTGGGTAAAAATAAAGTTAGTATAAGGTTTTAGAAATGTATTTGTAACCTTTAAATAATGTTGCAATCATGAAAAGAATACTGTACTTAGGGCTGGGCAATATGGCCAAAAACGATCACAATATTTTTTTTTTTTTCATATCAGTTGATAACGATAATTATCACGATAAATGTCAAATTTTATTTATTTTTATTTCTTTCAATGCAAAAGTTCTAGAAACCAGACAGTTAAATGTGGCTTTAATATATTCTTTAAAGTCAGAACATTATATGTTTTTTGAATTCTTAACACTTTTTCCAGTCATTTTTCCTTAAAAAAAGTAGTATCTTAATAGAAAAAAAATTCCTTAGCTCTGCATGTTTTAATGAGTAATATTGTTTCAAATAAAAAAACAGGTTGTGTTACCTGATGATAATAATAATAATAATAATAATAATAATAATTGTCTCTTAGAAATACACATTTGGTAGTAGCTTGATTTAGAATGCAGATGTAGATTTATGTTCATTATCAAAATCAGTATTATCAGTAAAAATTATAGCAATTTATATGGTGAACTTTAATTATTCCAATTGTTTGAGTTTTTTTTTTATTAGCCATTGCTCTTCCATAGTATCATGATAATAACAGTTAAAACCACAGATATAGCACCTCAATACCATGGTAAAAATATAATATGGTTATATTCAAAAAACAGTAGTCATAATACATTTAGTATAAATGCATAAACACTATATCTTAATCACAAAAAATACTGTAATTATATTCCATTGCTCTTCCTTTAGTACATTTAATACGTCTACATTAATAATATAACAAAATTTGACACAATACCACTGTGCAGTTAGTGCTACTACAGTAAATCGTTAGTAAATTGTTGATCGTTAGTGAAATGGTAAAATGTTGATTAAAAAGGCTTCTGACTATCATTGAGCACAGTGTTTCTCTTGTTTGTCAGCGCTATTTCATCTAGTTATAAACCGAGTTATTTGTGTTCTTCTTCACCGAATCCAAGTGAAGTTTGCTCTGTGCCGCCGTTTGAACTTTGATCCGAGTGGATAAACGATCCAAGTGGCACACTTTGACTAGTGATTTTATTGTTCTGCCTTTGCCGCATTAACATTATATCAAACATAAATCGAGCTCTTATATCGAGGAAATTAATACCGATTTATCGCCCAGCCCTATGTACATTGTAACATTTCAAATAAACATTCAAGTAATGCTATATTTCGTTTAAAAACAAAAATGATTAGAGCATTGCGAGAAACTTTTTGTAACCTTTGTATAATGTTATAATTGTGATAGGAAACCTGGATATTTTTACGTTTTAAAAACATTTTATAATGTTCCCACAATGTTCCAAATATGTTCTAAGAAAGTTTTGCTAATGTTCCCACTAGGTTATGAAAATCAATTATCTCTCAATCTGAATCTAAAACATTCTCTGTAAATGTTACTTTTAAAAGTTCTCATTCTGAAACAAGTAGTAACATTAGACCTAAAAAAGTTTCACAAACAGCGTACAGTTAAACCAAAAATAAGTCAGACACCAGATGTGTGACCACAAAACCAGTCATAAGGGTCAATTTTTTTCTGGATAAATAAGCTTTCCATTGATGTATGGTTTGTTATGATAGGGCAATATTTGGCTGAGATAGAATTATTAGAGTTTTTTTGAATCACCTTTAAAGTTGTTCAAATTAAGTTCTTAGCAAAGCATATTACTTATCAAAAATCAAGTTTTGATATATTTGCGGTAGGAAAATATCTTCATGGAACCTTATCTTTACTTAATATCCTAATGATTTTTGGCATAAAAGAAAAATCAATCATTTTGAACCATACAATGTGGCTATTACTACAAATATACCCCAGCGACTTATGACTGGTTTTGTGGTCCAGGGTCACATATCATTTTAGATTTTTTTTTATTACTGGGTGCATGATACTATAGTTCATTCATGTAAGTGAGGATAGCAAAATAAAGTAAACTGTGACATATTATACCCAGAAATTCATCATACAGTGGTCTACAAGTAAAACAAATACAAATTTGGGACCAAAAATTGGATTTGACACTTTGACTTGACCATGTTTTGTTACATACCTTTCTATCAAAGTTATCTGACATTATCAATTTGTTCTGACACAGTTTAACTCTTGAGTTCTTGTCATATTTTTTTTAGCATTTTCTAAACTATAGCGAATAAACCGCTCATGTGAGAAATGTTAAAGGGGTCAGAATAAATTTTGTTTTTACTTTGCTTTGGTGCTAACGTTTTGACAACATTACAGAACTTTCAGAAGAAGATTCTATTAATGTTACTGGAAGAACCTTGCCAGAACGTTTTGAGAACTTTCCCTGTTTTTTTAGATTTGAGAAAGATTTGAGACAATTTAGATATTTAAATGACATGAAAAAATGAATATTCAAAGCTATGAAAAGACAAATGTGTGATACCACATGAAGATTCATATGCACTTTTTGCTTGTGTTAGTATTTTCAATTTGAATTATTTTTCTGACCCTGTTGGCAGATATTTCTTCTTGTTTGAGGAAGAACATCAGTTTTTGCAATCTCCTCCACTAATTTTGTACATTGTAAATTATTTGATTATTTGATATAAAATTCTCAATATAGCTTGTTGAAAAGATTTTGAATATAAATGGGGAAAGAGAGTCTTAATGATTCCAGTTTGTGTGTCAGATGGGAAAGCAGAAGTGAGAGGAGGAGCGGTCTGATTGCGCAGTGTAGATCATGGACTCCACACGTTCTCTCTCCACACACACACACACACACACACACACACACACACAATGCTTTCATTTCTCTTCATCACTCCACGCTTCACATCAACACATTCAACATTCAAACTTTTCTTACAGGTATGACACTAAGATGAATTCAGCAGCGTTTCATGAAATCTGCTGTAAAGAGAGCCAAAAAGACGCTGTGTCTTTTGATTATAAAGGAATAGTTCACCTGAAAATGATTTAGAAGAGTTGTTTTTTTTAATGAGGAACAGATTTGGAGAAATGTAGCATTACATCACTTGCTCACCAATGGATCCTCTGCAGTGAATGGGTGCCGTCAGAATGAGATCCCAAACAGCTGATAAAAACATCCCAATAATTCACAAGTAATCCACACCACTGGAGTACATCAATGAACATCTTGTGAAGTAAAAAGCTGTGATTTAAAAAAAAAACAAAAAACACAGTTTTAGACTGTTCTTGATCGTACGTTACTTGAACTGTGCAGATTTCTCACCTGATTCAGACCAGATGTTTTTCACTGAAGTTTAAAAAAAAAAAATTTAATGATGGATTTGTTTCTTACAAACATGCAGCTCTTCTCTTCACAAGATGTTAATTTATGGACTGGAGTTGTGTGTATTTTTGTGACGTTTTTATCAGCTTTTTGCACTCTTATTCTGACGGCACCCATTCACTGCAGAGGATCCATTGGTGAGCAACTGATGTAATGCTGAATTTCTCCACTCAACTCATTTACATTTTGGATGGCCTGAGGGTGAGGACTTTCATTTTTTGGCGGGGGCTAACTATTCCTTTAAAGAAGTGTGTCATAATCTGGTACTTTTCTCAAACACAAATCTGAAAGAGAATTTTGTAAACGACATATAGGTGGTTAGATTTCGTGTGGAAAGCAAGGAAACTAGTTAACCACACACGATTGCAGCAAATGGTTTGAGGTTTTACTACAGGTAAATCTAGATGAAATCTGCAATGTAAGACATTTCTTCAGCTATTTCTGTACCGTTTTGCAACTACAGTTTGTGCTAAATTCAAGTCAAGCCATCTTTGTTTATAGCACTTTACAGGTTGTTTAAATGCAGCTTCACAGAAATATACAGGAAAATTACAGTGTTGCAAAATTCAACAATTATGTAATGACTCTGAGCTCTAAAAAAAAAAAAAAAAAAAAAAAAAAATCCTTTTCTTACTTAGATTTTTTTTGTCTTGTTTCTAGCCAAAATATCTACAAATTCTTAAATCAAGAAGGATTTTCTAGACAAGTAAAAATTATTGTCTTGTTTTAAAAAAAATAATAATATAAGTATAATAATAAAGTTAAAATTAAGAGAGTTTTTGTTTGAAACAAGCAAAATAATCTAGTTTACAGTTTGAAATAAGATTATTTTGCTTACCCCATTGGCAGATTATTTTGCTTGTTTTAAGCAAAAACTTACCAACAAAACAAGACCATTTTTCTTGTCTAGAAAATCCTTCTTGATGTAAGAATTTTTAGATATTTTGGCTAGAAACAAGACAAAAAATCTAAGTAAGTATTTTTTTGCATTGCAGTCGTGTCAATATTCAGATCAGTTAATGACGTCTGTGCAACTGAGAATAGGAAATGTGAGTTTGATGAGTTGATGAGTTTGATGTGGTTTGTCAGACGAAGGTGAATCTGAAAGGAGTTTCAGTAACCTATTGATGAAACCAATGAAATTTAAGGATGTCTGGGTATATGAGAGGTCAAGAAAGTGTACAAAATGTCATTATTGTGAGTCATGAAACATCCATTGTTGCAAAATCACAATAGAAACTCATTTTGACCTTGCTGAATTTATGTTTTCTATTATAATGAAATCACAGTGGATCATATTTGAATGATTTTTCGGAGTATTATTTCATACAGTATGCCTGTGTTTGATTGGCAGGTTGGTCTGAGCCGCGGATCAGACTGAGCTCTGGAGCTCTGGTTGGCACCGATGTGATTCTCGACACTGGTTTTCCTCTTCATCTGATCTGTGAAGGTGACGGTCTGGTCACATGGCTTCCCAGACTGGCCAAACACAAGCGTTTCATCTCCAAGGAAGTCGGAAACATCCGGAGATTTCGTGTGGATAAAGCCACGGTAGATTTTACAGGAACCTACAAGTGCGTCTATATGAACGGAAATGATTCGAATGAGTCATCTTCAGTTCATGTCTTTGTCAGGGGTGAGTGAACAAAAGCTTTCATTTCTGCTTCTGAACTAAACACAAAAAGCATTCATCCACCTTTTTCTTTACGCTGAAGTAAGCCTGTGGGCGAGACTTCCGGTTCATTATCCGCTATAGGGAAATAACGGACCAGAAGAACAACAACAACGTGCAGTAAATGGAAAAAGTGTTTGCACTACAAACCAGTGTGTTCAAAATTAAAATATCGCATTAAAATAATATGGTATGACACACCAATTTGCAATATCAAACAGAAAACAAGCTGTTTCATACAGATAAATATCGACCGGAAGCCAGACCCATAAAATGTACAAATGGGAAAAAAGGTGGATAAATGCAGAAACCAGATTTTGAAGAAGCTGAATGTTGAATCTGTGTTTGTTGCAGATCCCCGAGTTCTCTTCGTCTCACCCAGTATGTCTCTGCGTTATGTGCGGAAAGAAGGTGAAGATCTGACTCTCCCATGTCTTCTGACTGACCCCGATGCCACGGACTTCTCCTTCCGGATGGATAACGGCTCAGCGGTGCCTTATGGCATGAACGTGACCTTTGACCCCAGAAAGGGTGTCCTGATTCGCAACGTTCACCCTGGATTTAACGCCGACTACATTTGCAGCGCTAGAATCAGAGGGGTTGAGAAAGTGTCGAAGACATTCTCGATAAACGTCATGCAACGTGAGTTTCATTCAAACAAATCAATGAACTGAAGCTCCAGACTGAAACATTTTGGAATTTTGTGATTTCACAAACTGTTCCAAACTTTTTTGAATTTCAAACAGTTAAAAAAAAAAAAAAAAATCACTAAATTCCAAAATGTTTTAATGTATTATTATGCTTATGAATAATGCACAATAGGGTTTGCCGAACTTAAAGCTAATAAATCAACAAATCATAAAAAAAGAAAAAACATAAAAAAAAATTATTATTATTAAATATAGTGAATATTTGACCACAAAACCAGTCTTAAGTCAAATTTTTTATTTTATTTTATTTTATTTTATTTTTACTGTATACATCATCTGAAAGCTGAATAAATCTAGAAAACATTGGGAAAAAAGGCATTTTCAAAATAATATAATAAATGATCTGTGGGGTATTTTGAGCTGACACACTCTGGGGACACGTGATTGTAAAAAGGGGCATAAACTAAAGCTGTTTAAACTAACCAGCTTTAAAATAAAAAGCAACCAAAATCTAATAAAAATTCAATAAAAGACATTAGAGAATTGTGTACACCATGTGTTGTGAATATTATAAATAAATAAACATATTTTATATTATATATTTATTTTTAAATATTTAATTAATATTACGTTTATAATATTTATTATTATTATTGTTACTATTATTAAATATATGAGTAAATGTGTAACTTAAGGGTAAAATTTGTATTTTTATTTATTTTTTACTGTATACATCATCTGAAAGCTGAATAAATAGCTTTCCACTGATGTATGGTTTGTTAGGATAAGACAATATTTGTCTGAAATATAACTATTTGAAAATCTGGAATCTGTAGGTGCAAAAAAAATCTAAATGTTGAGAAAATCGCCTTTAAAGTTGTCCAAATAAAGTTCTTTGCAATACATATTACTAATCAAAAATTAAGTTTTGATATATTTACAGTAGGAAATTTACAGAATATCTTCATGGAACATGCCCTTTACTTAATCCTAATGATTTTTGGCATAAAACAAAAATCGATAATTTTGAACCATACAATGACCAATACAAATATACCCATGCTACAACTGGTTTTGTGCTCAAGGGTCACATATTTAAACTCGAAAGGATTTGGCTGACAAAAAAGTGGAAATCCCTGATGTACAAGATTGATTACATCAAAACTATAACAAGAATAACAAGCTACTCATTTAATAACTCCTCTATACTTTTTTATTCAGGGTTACGTTTTCCACCGTACGTGTTTCTGAAGAGAAGCGAGTATGTCAGGCTGGTGGGAGAGAGATTTCAGATCAGCTGCACCACAAACAACCCCAACTTTTACTACAACGTCACATGGACACACTCCTCTAGAGAGGTACGACCTTTGACCTCTAGACTCTGACATCTGATTCTGGATAAAATATTGGAAATAAAAAGCTCCTACAATACACTCAAAAGTCAATGGCATCATATTTAATTGGCCTTTAAACTTTTTTTTTTTTTCTTTAAATGTAAAATAAAAAAAGACAATATAAAATGTAAAAGTAAGATCACTATGGTTTTCTCTTTGTATACTTTTATTCAGCAAGGACAGGTTAAATTGATCAAAAGTGTCATTTATAATGCTACAAATGATTCCATTTCAAATACACTACCAGTCAAAAGTTTTTGAACAGTAAGATTTTGAATGTTTTTTAAAAGAAGTCTCCTCTGCTCACCAAGCCTGCATTTATTTGATCCAAAATACAACAAAAACACTAAAGCATTTTAAATGTGCTTTCTATTTTAATATATTTTAAAATGTTATTTATTCTTGTGATATCAAATCAGTTTTTTAGCATCTTTAAAAAAACATTAAAAATCGTATTTTTCAAAAACTTGTGTAGATGCTTTTTATTTTTTATTATTCACCAAAGAATCCTAAAGAAAAAACGTATCACACTTTTCCCAAATATACGAAGCAGCACAACTGTTTTCAACATTATTAATAATCAGAAATGTTTTTTTCTGAGCAGCAAATCAGCATATTAGAATGATTTCTGAAGGATCATGTGACACTGAAGACTGAAGTAATGATGCTGCAAATTCAGCTTTTATCACAGGAATAAATTGCTTTTTAACCAATATTACAACAGAAAGCTAAAGATTTATTTTCACTAAATAAATACAGTCTTTGTGAACATAAGGGACTTGTTTTTCTCCTTTCATTCTCAGCTGCCCAAAGCAGAAGAGAAATCGACGATGGAAGGTGATCGTTTGGCCATCGAGAGCATCCTGATCATACCGACTATTCAGCTGTCTGACTCGGGGAACATCACCTGTACGGGTCAAAACGAGGCCGGAGCAAACAGCTCCACCACACAACTGGTGGTCGTAGGTGAGAAACAGAGAGCAAGAACACTGCTAATTGATGTTGTTAATTATTTAAAAAAATAACACATATATACACATTTAAAATAAATAAATAAAATTAGTCATATAAATTAAAAATCAATTTTATGTATATATATATATATATATATATATATATATAAATTAAATAAAGTAAATAAAATTAGACATACAAATTTAAAAAGAAATATTTTATTTATCTAAATATATAACAAAAAATATTTATACATTTAATTATTTATTTTCTTATTATTAATTGTTGTAGTTAATTTCCATTAACACAATTAAATCTATTGATTTGTGACAGACGAGCCATACATTCGACTCTCCCCGATGCTCTCGTCTAAACTCACTCATCGTGGTCTGTCCATCGAGGTGAGCGAAGGCGACGATGTGGATCTCAGGGTTTTGATCGAAGCGTATCCACCGCTGATCTCACACCAGTGGGAAACTCCTACATCCCACAATGCCTCACTCCCAGAGAACAGGTTTTACAAACATAATGACAGGTCAGTCTAAAACACACAGCATTAAAATTAGTTAATCAGTCTTAATACAGTTATTAACCATGGCAAGCAAAATTACCGTAACATTTGTGGATGTGCCAGACTGACATATCATATGTAAGCCGAATGTGTTTTTTTTTTTTTTTACGTAATATATCAGTGTAAGGGTTTGTGAATTTGTAGGTACGAGGCGCTGCTGTTTCTCAAGAGACTGAACTTCCAGGAAACTGGCCGCTACACACTCCACGTCAAGAGCAGCATGATAAATGCCTCCATTACTTTTGATATTAAAATGTACAGTAAGTACAGTTGCACATCATTCCATATATATATATATATATATATATATATATAGTTAATGCTAATTATTTGACCAAAATAAGGATCTTACAAAATGCTTTTTATTGTTCACTGACCTGAATAAGATAATTAATATAAAAGATGTATACATATAGTCCACAAGAGAAAATAATAGATGAATTTATAAAAATGACCCTGTTCAAATATTTACACACACTTATTTCTTAATACTATGTTGTTACCTAAATGATTCACAGCTGTGTGTGTGTGTGTGTGTGTGTGTGTGTGTGTGTGTTTTGTCTAATTATTTTTTGTCCCTTGTTTGTCCTGAACAGTTAAACCGTCAGCTGTTCTTCAGTAAAATCCTTCAGGTCCACAAATTTTTTGTTTTTTTCATTTTTGTGTATTTGAACCCTTTCCAACAATGACTGTATGATTTTGAGATCCATCTTTTCACACTGAGGACAACTGAAAGGTTCAAACGCTCACTGATGCTCCAGAAGGAAAAACCTTGAATTAAGAGCCAGCGGTGAAAACTTGTGTACATGTGTAAATTTTCCTTAAATTAACATAAAACTTTTTAAATTTGAAGATCAGGGTACATTTAAGAAAAAAGTACACTTCAATCTGTTCAAAAGTTTTCACCCCCTGGCTCAATGCATGTTTTTTTTGTTTTTTTTCTTCTGAAGCATCAGTCAGCATTTGGAATACACAACAATACACAAAAATGCTGAAAAGTTTGTGGACCTGAAGGATTTTTGTGAAGAACAGCAGGTTCGGGACAAACAAGGGACTCTTGAGCAACTATCACTAAACAAAAAAACACAGCTGTGGATCATTCAGGTAACAACACAGTATTAAGAATCAAGGGGATGTAAAGTTTTGAACAGGGTCTTTTATAACCTTATACTTGTATACATTTTTATATTTGTTTATTTTTAATATATAATATATTTTTTTATTATTTATTTATATTTTAATTATAATTAGATAATTATAATAGTATGCTTTTCTTCTTTCATACATGTTTCTGATTAAATACTTTAGCTGTAAAAAACAGAAATGTGAATGTAAAGTTAATGTTAAATTAATTTTAAAATCAGAAGTTCATGTATATGTTAATGTTATTTAATGGAGACAACCTGAGCTAACAATGAATGGATGAATTTTATTTATGTATATTTTTAGACTACATATATTCCAGATGAATGTGAAGAAAAGTTAAGTTAAATTAATCTCAAAATCTATTTAAAATAAAAGGCAATGGTTGTTGCCAATTATTCAGTTTTTGACCTTGTTTTAACCTTTTGTCCATACATGTAAAAAACAATAAACATGGAAAATGGTACATTTTCTGTTCCTTGTAAATTTGGGCCTCTTTGCTTCCATTGCAAGTTCATTACTTAATTTGGGGAACAAAAACATTTTAAGGAAATCGATGCTGCTGATAAAGCTAAACTGTCTGAACCCAGGCCCGTCCTGGGTTTGAGTCAAAAGAATCAACAACATTTCCTTCTGAAACATTAAATCTGATTTTGTTTCACAGCAAAACCTGTAGCGATGGTGAGATGGGAGAACGTCACGACCTTGTCATGCAGGTCTTACGGATATCCGGCTCCCAGCATCCTCTGGTACCAGTGCATGGGAATCAGAACCACGTACGTGATTATATCTGACACTGACAGCCTGTTATGAGCTCAAAACCAACATGAAATCAAAATCAAAACCATTTTACTTTTGAAATGCACATTTTTGCTATTGAGAATAATTAATCAGTACATTTTATAGAGACACTTTTTACAATCCAACCAATTTCTCAGGTAATTCCCTACAGATTTTGCAATGAGAAACTCAGAAATGCAATCAATTTTGCTGTGTCATTCCAGTGTTGGTCATCATTATAAAAGTAGCCTAACTAATTACCAGGGAAAGTAACTGTTATTTATTTATTAATTTTTTTTTAAATGTTCAAATATGTCCCCAATATTAAATATATTAAATTAATGAAATGGACACTAAATAGAATAAATTATTATTCTAAAACATTGTACTCTGATCTACTTAAGGAATAATTGACAACGGGCCGTTGAATTCCTTGAAAATAATGCACAGCCGAGGTAGTGATGTGGCCACGACGCTCAGCAAATTCTAGGAATTCAAAGGACCTAAGTCAATTATTCCACTTATACTACGGTTTCCACACCTCAAGACATCGATCAGATGATATATTTCAGGGCATTCGTCCGGTTTTGTCCTTAAAATGCTATTATGTGTAGGATTAATTTCTTACGCAACTCATCCAATGTCTTCGTTGCTAATTCCAAAACATCATTTTAGACCTAGTAGCAAGGCCATTGAGCAGTTGATAGCAGACTCTGCAGTTAATAATATAGTGTAGACAGACAGACGGAAAGAGAGAGATTAAGCTCATGAATTACCACTGTGAGTCTGTGCTTCTCTCAAACGTGATCAGCAGAAGCGTCTCTACTTATAGAGAAACGTTAAGTTCGTTTTCTTCAGGAACAGCGTCGTTGTTACCTCACTCATTGACAAATGTCATGTAGTTTTTAAGTTGTTAATTGTCAGAGCAGCGCTAACGTATATATATATATATATATATATATATTAGCGTAATATATTAGCGTAATATATTAGCGCATGTTAAAGCAACACACCACTTTTTTTAAAATGGGCTCATTTTCCAAATCCCCTAGAGTTACACAGTAGAGTTTTACCGTTTTTAATCCATTCAGCCAATCTCTTAGCATAGTTTAGCATCAGTTTAGCATCTCGTTCAAAAATGACCAAAGATTTTCAATATTGTTCCTATTTAAAACTTGACACTTCTGTGTACAAAGACAGACAGAACTTTGATCCTTTGAATCAAATGATTAATGATGCGTGCTTTGAATTCCTGTTCTGAATCAAATAATTTGTGATACACAATTTAAATTCTCGCAGTATGTGATCCGAAACAGTGAATCATTTTGCGATGCAGTGGTAACTGATTCAGAGTTTCATAAAGCTTTGTTGGTGCTCTTTGCTTGCTTTCTCTGTATAATCAGAGCTGGGAAGAGTACCTGCAAATTGTAATCAGTTACTGATTCCAGATTCCATGACAACAATTGTAGTCAGTAATGTAATCAGTTACATTACATATTTTAGGTAATCTAATCTGATTACTTTTAGATTACTTTTAGATTACTTTTGACTTAACTTGTTTATCACATTGATTTAAATAGGATTATCTTGTAGCATGATGTAAAAAATGCGAAGAGTAAGACACATATTATTACTACATATAACATACTTGTGACTGCGCATGTGCATTGGCTGGTCTAGCCTCAGGTTTCTATGGGAAATTTGTCTCTTTCATTTAGAAGGTGGGACTATTCCTCCATATTGCGCATTGCAGTTTCTCCCAATTATAAGTGTAGGAGTGAGCCGTCATTGTGTTTCATTAGTTTTTGTTTTAAAATAACAATTAAAATAAAACACTTACTAAAAGGATTAAATATTTTTATTTACCTGCATGCCATGTGACCATTAATCAACATCAAAGAAACCATGAACATGCAAATGTGAAACTTAATTATTGAAATATTTCATTTAAAATCTCAGGGGTACTTAAAGTAAATATATTTGGTGAATAAGGTTTAGATTACAAAAGGTTTGGGAATGCCTGCATTGCATGTAAATAAGAAATAACGTTGCATTTTAATGAGTATGAAAGGCAGAAGCCGTCCAAAGACACAATAATACATGGTTAAAAAAAAACTACCGAGTGATAATTCAAATAAAAATGAATGTGTTCATCAGGAGCTTATGCAATGTTGAAACCCTTTTGCGAATCCAGTGGTCAAATGCTGTGTTGCCACCTGACTAATGACTAGTCTATGTGTGAATGTCCACGAAACTGGACTTTCTGAGTGTATATAATCGGTGAGCTATTTTAGAAAGGAAATTTTAAAAATGAAAAAGAGAAATCAGGGGGAATCAATGAATTATGAATAATTTATTGCTATTGTGTGAATAATATGTAATCATGTAATCCATAAAAAAGTAAGTGTAGTCTGATTACGAGTACTTTAAAATGTAACTTACTCTAGTTACAAGTACTTCATTTTTGGAATCTGATTACATAATCCAGTTACTACCCAACTCTGTGAATAATGTTGTTGTTGTTTGAATAACAGTGGAAATGAAATCATTACTTACAATGTTTTTGTTAAATTGTCATCACGTTAGACGCAGTTTCTGTAGTAGGCTATTAAAAACATTTTATGACATGACACTCATTCTGTGGTACTTGCCTAAAAAGACGGGTTTATAATGTGCTTTGTTAACAGATTACACTAGGGTAATAAGGCTTAGTCCTACTGGAGTTGGGTCAACCTCCGCATTTGGAGATCCCCCCTCTGCTTTTTTCACAAATCGCAACCTGATCACAGTAACTTCATTTGCAATTTTAATCATTCAGACTCATTATTATTGGGGAGATTGGATATTTTAAAATGACAAAAGTTTTTAATTTACAAATCTCATGCCATAGATTACATATATAACCAGGAAAATAAAATCAGGCCTAATAAAATCAGTCCAGTATTGTTGTATTTGATTTATTGTCATATTTTATAATGTGTTCACCAGCTGTCCAGAAAACTCCACGGGTCTTCAGCCCATCCAGACACAGACGCTGGCATTCGGTAAGGAGCCGTACGGGTCGGTGGGTGTGGAGAGCGTCCTGACTGTGGGACCGTCCAACCAGAAGATGACCGTGGTGTGTGTGGCCTTCAATCAGGTCGGACAAGGCAGCGACACCTTCGCCATGGACGTCACTGGTAAACAAATGCTTCAGACGGTTCTTTTAAATACAAGCTCATCTTTCTGGTGTATTGATCATCTAATTGCGTTTCTGTCTTAGATCAGCTCTTCACCAGCGCTATGTGTGGATCTACGGTGGCGATGGTGGTTCTTCTGCTGCTGCTCATCTTTATGATCTACAAGTACAGACAGGTGAGTTCTTTATTAGTATAGATGGCTCCATGGAACCACTAATGGCTCATAACACTCTTAAAAATAAAAGTTCTATTGACACCTTAACTCTCATGCAAACATTCCGTTGATGGGTGAAAAAGTTCTTTAGATTATTAAATGTGACCCAAAAGAAGTGGCAAATGTCAAAAATAAGTTCATTAAGCCCTTTTCTAGTGATCCCAATGCTTCAAATAGTAATTAAACATCTAAGATGATATTTATTTGTACGGTTTCTGAGAGGACTTCTGGACGACGACTGCTGCTTCTCACCACAAGTTGTCTGTCTATTGTTGCAAAGCGCAGCATTCTAGCTTTGAGTATTCATGTAGAATTCTTGATGACACAAGTCCAAAGCAGTGAAATATGATTTCCATGCTGATGAAAACAAAACAATAGTGCTGACTGACATTTGCAAAGCGCCTGCATAAGACATGCCTCTTCTAGAGTGCGTCATCTCCCTGTAAAGTACATTATTGCGAAATATGTTTTGTCATGTCTTGATTCACAGCAACATAATCTGTTGTTTTACATGAAGTTTCAGTTAATGGTTGGAGAAAAATCAGATGTGTATCATTATATTAAATCTATGCATTACAGCAGGTCTTAATATAGATCAGTCTCAATGTTAATCAAACATTAAAAGAAAAGAATCACTTGCTGCTCTAGATTAAACTAGTGTCTATTTTGCATCTTTGTTCTTATTGTTTAATAAGAAAGATAAAATATAAAATTGCTATATTGTGATTCACAATATAGTAATTATTATTAAGAAAAGAATTGGACAAAATATGCAGCTTTTCTTGGTAATTTTGGTTTTAACTTAATATTTTTTTCAAAATCAACTATGCTGACTCAGTCATTTTTTGTCTGATTCCAACAAGTCATATATCTTTTTGAAGGTATTTTAATGAAAAATGTGAAATAAAAATATATTTTTTTAAATTCCGTCTCATTTTGCCAGCATGGGTCTCAAGAACTGTTCAATTAAAGGTTTGCTGGGAAACCAAAAAAAGTTCTATTATGTCATTGTTGGAAAAAGGTTCTTAATATTAAGAAAATGTATTCTTTTAAAAACTGTTCACTGAAAGGTTCTTAGAAAAACCAAAAATGGTTCTACACTCTTATAAATAAAGGTTTTTCATCTGTATTGATGGTTCCATGAAGAACCTATAGAATTAATGGAAACCTTCCATTCCACAAAAGATTTTTTATAGTGGAAAAAGGCTGACATTTAAGGTTTTCTAAAAATGAACCAAAAACAGTTCCCAATTACAGAAACGCTCGTTGGGAACCTTTGTTTTTAAAAGCATATAAATCTCAGTTCCTCATTCCTGTTCAATTCATTAGGATGAAATCAAGTTCTGCCTTTTATTTTAATTCTTTTTTCTTTGCAAAATATTTTTGGGAAATCTTTCATTTGTTTCCCCGCCCCTTTTTTCATCCAACAGCTAATATGCTGTTGTTATAGATTCCTCCTCATCCAATGAGAACACACAAACACTAATTGAGCACTAATTGAGCAGTCATTGATCACAGCTGTAATAGAGTTTTCAAAGCTCCTGCGGTCCAACAATATTTGTTTGAATCTAAGATGATCAGATCACAGCAGTCTGACTGATTTATGTTGTTTTTATTTATTTTATTTTATTTTTTACAAAAAAAAGTGCATTTAGCTCTTTTCAAAAGAAAAAAAAAAAGTCAATGCCTGTCAAGCCTTAAAAATGACCTAAAGATGTATAGTTGCAATCAAAATGATTCCACCCCTTTTGATCTGCAAGTAAATTTTTTGCAGAGAACAGGTTTTTGTGGAAATAATTCAACAAAGTACACAATTAGAGAAATAATACACATTAGAGTAATTCTGTGAACATAACTTGATGAGTAATGAAAAAAATCTAATTGTCTACAAACGTTCATGTTCAAAATTATTCAACCCCCAAAAGTAGAATTTGGTGCAGAATCTGTTATTCTATAAAACCACCAATAAACGCTGCTTGGAAGTGCTTAGAAGCTTCTGTCACATCTCTACTGCAAATTGGGCCCCTTCCTCACCTGAATAAGCTTTCAGATCACTGATAATATTTGGTTTTCACATTGTCACTGCTTCTTTAAATTCAACCAAACATTTTCAGTGTGAATTAAATCTAGGGACTGAACAGGCCACTCAGAAACCCAGCATAAGTATATATATATATATATATATAAATACACACACAGTTGAAGACAAAATTATTAGCCCCTTATAAAATATGTCATTATTTTTCAAATAACTCCCAAGTGTTGTTTAACAGAAAGATAATTTTATCATTTTTAAACATAATACTTTATTCAGGAAGCTTTTAGGGTTTGTTATACAAATAGAAAGAAATGTATAACCAAGAATTTTAAAAAGTCTACTGGTCAAAATTATTAGCCTCTGATATTAATAGTCAATAGTGTATCCCTTCTGCTTGATAACAGCCTTTAGTCGTTTGCTGTAGTTCTCAACAAGTTTCAAGCATGTCTCCTGAGGAATGACAGCCCATTCTTCCTTAGCAAATCTCTCAAGCTCCTCCAGATTTGTTGGTCTTCTGGCACAAACTCTGGACTTTAGTGTGCCCCACAGATTTTCTATTGGATTCAAGTCTGGGCTTTGTGCAGGCCAGTCAAGTACACTCACTTTGCTCATTTGGAGGTATTTCTTCACCAGAAGTGAGGTATGCTTTGGGTCGCTATCTTGCTGGAAGACAAAATGTCGACCCAAACCAAGTTTTCTTGCAGACTGTCTGAGGTTGTCTTTCAAAATCTTCTTATAGTCTTCCTTTTTCATGTTTCCTTTAACTCTGACAAGATTCCCAGTTCCAAACGCACTGAAACATCCCCACAGCATTATACTCCCACCACCATGTTTCACTGTGGGAACGGTGTTCTTGGGGTTGAATGCCTTTCCCTGCTTTCTCCAAACATAGGCAACATCTCTATGGCCAAAAAGCTCTAGTTTTGTCTCATCTGACCAAAGGACACATTTGCAGTATGCAACACATTCCCCCAGGTTGTCCTTAGCAAACTTCATTCCAGCTTGGAGGTGTCTCTTCTTCAGAAGTGCAGTCTTTCTTGGTCGGCAACCTCGCAGTTCATTCCTGTGCAGGGCTCTAGTGACTGTCTTCGTTGGGACATCAATTCCAGACTTGGCTAGGTCATTCACTAGTGTCTTGGCAGTTGTTTTTGGTCTTTAGAAACCACTCTCACTAGTTTTCTTTCCAAAGTTTTTGAAATCTTTCGCTTCCTGCCTCTGCCTGTCTTGTTCTCCACTGTGTTGGTCTCTTTAAACTTCTTGATAATGCATCTCACTGCAGTTCTTGACACTTGAAAATGCTTTGAAGAACATGTGTTTCCTTCTCCATATAATGGGAAATAATGTGAAAAAATTATCTTGCTCTGTTAAACATCACTTGGGATATATTATTATATATATATAAAAAAAATAAAAATTCACAGGAGGGCTAATAATTTTGTCTTCAACTGTATGTGTATAATATATACTATATAAACATATTTCAAGTCCTCTGAAGGTAAATGATCATGATAAACGAGGAGCAGACTGAAATTAAACAGCTTTTTACAGAGTTTGACTTCCCATTTATCACTGCTCTCGGATCTCATGTACAGAGCTTTTTCAGGATAAAAGGTTTTGTCTTTTTAGTATTCCCAGAAGGAGTCTGTTGTGAAAAAGTCAATTTTAATATTTTTTTTTCTTTGAAAATATATTTACTTTTTCGGTATAAACATATATAATTTTATTTTATTTAAAAATAGTTTACTTAAAACAATTTTTTATTGTAAATGTGTATTTTTCAAAAGAAAATAAAGTTTTATTTATTTTTGAGAGAATAAAAAAAGTGTCAATGACTGTCAAGCTCTAACACCAAGAGCTAGATTTACTATTAGCCAGTCTTTTGGCGATAAAATAGTACTGTCAGGATTTACTAAAGACGTGCAGTGAAGAATTACCACTGAAATAGAAACAGTTATTTTTGTGCCTGACCTTTATTGAATATGCATTTGTAGGAGTTTCCCTTTCAGACGCAAAAATTATGGGAGGAGAGTATTAAAATAAATCAAGCAATGAGATATACTAACGTTTGCACTTGTCAAATTACTGGTATTTGCACTGTTATTTAGTCTTTTGAAGATAAATGATCATGATGAGGAACATTTCACTGAATTCCTCCATCACAGCTTCTCAAGTCGGAAATTTAAGTGAAATTTATGTGTATAACAATACACACAGTTTCAAAGCAGCTTGATAGAAAACAGCTTCTGTCTGTTTTTAATATTCAGAGAATTTTCATATTTGAGGGAGGATTCCTTTTGTAAAAAGAAACAAAATTTGATTTGACACATAGTGAATTACTCCACAGTATTGGGTTTATGTATGTGTAAAGCCTTTCAACAGAAGACTGAACTCTAGTTTGTGTCTTTCGGTAGAAACCCAGATATGAGATCCGCTGGAAAATCATTGAAGCCACGAATGGAAACAACTACACCTTCATAGACCCGACGCAACTGCCATACAATGAGAAATGGGAGTTTCCTCGAGACAAACTAAAGCTCGGTTTGTACCACATCACTGATGCTTCACACGCTCACATGTGACAGATTTCTGAATTATAAATACCATGAAGATTAATTTAACACCATTAACCTGAACTAACTTTGCTATGTCATAAAAGCGATATAATCTCATTTTATTATTTATTTACTATTACTGATGGAGTGATTCTGGTGGTTGTATGTGTAGGAAAGACTCTGGGAGCAGGAGCCTTTGGGAAGGTGGTGGAGGCCAGGGCATATGGCCTGGGCAAAGAGGACAATGTCACACGAGTAGCTGTCAAAATGCTGAAAGGTCAGAAAACATGACAATTACAAAAAGTACTATAGTATTACCTTGTTGTTGTTGTGTTTTTTGTTTTAAGTATGTACTATGGTAATGGAATTATTTTATTTATATTCAGCTAAAAGAAATTCTAAAAACATATAGCTAACATTCACATTGTTACGAAAATCTTACTGTTTTTTTAAACATTCAAAACCTTATTTTTTTTACTTAACATTCTGTGAATGTTAACAGACATTCTGTTTTTATTTTGAAAAGTTATTTTAGAATGTTTTTAAAATAGGAATGTTTTTCATGATGCGAATGTTACAGGAACATTCCATTCTGTCATTTTAAGAATGTTATGAAAATGTTACATTTGAATGTTCTTTCTACATTTTTTTTTTTATCTTCAAAGAACTTTTCCTCTTAACATTACAGGAACATATAGCAAAGGTTAATAACATTATAAGTCTGTTCCATAAACATTATTTCAAAAATGTTTTGTCCTAACATTTACACGACCGTTCGGGAGGGAAGAGCTTTATGCAATACAGATTGTGTCAAAGCAGCTTCCGAGAAATAAACAGGAAAATAACAGCTTGCAAAATTCATCAGTTGTGAGACAAATTTAATTTCAGCTGTAAAGCAGCTCTAAAGACAACAGTGTCCTTATTCAGACCAGTCCAGTAAATACAGTGAACATCTTCATATAATCGGCATCACACACTGAAAATGTCACTTTGGTCGTTTCATGTTTCTCTAAAAAAAAGTACTTTACAAAGTCAGTAAGTGAGTGAATTGTCTTGTGTTGCATGCTGGGAGCAGCCAGCGCTCATCCAGATGAGCGAGATGCTCTGATGTCCGAGCTGAAGATCCTCAGTCATCTCGGGCAGCACAAGAACATTGTGAATCTGCTGGGCGCCTGTACACATGGGGGTAAGATCTGATGTTTTAATCCATTCTCCAGCTCAGACTTGTTTTAAAAGATGTTTTTTTTAAAGCTCCACATCAAAACCAGGTCTACCAACCAGCTAAATCATCTCTCTAAGCCAGTTTGTACCAGCTATACTCTTAAAAATAAAGGTGCTTCACGATGCCATAGAAGAACCTTTTTTGTATGAATGGTTCCAAAAAAAACCCTTTCTGTTTCACAAAATGTTCTTTGTGGTGAAAGAAGGTTCTTCAGATTATAAAAAGGTAAGAAGAGGTGGTTCTTTAATGAACCTTTGATTGTGGAACCAAAAATGGTTCTTCTATGGCATCGCTTTGAAGAACCTTTTAAAGCACCTTTCTTTTTAGTGTAGAAACCATGTAAAAGTGTCAGAAACTGGGCTGGATTTTCCTGAAAGATTTGCTCAATTTTGGTCATTTTCCGGGCTTGTTTCCAGGTCCCGTGCTGGTGATCACGGAATACTGTTGTCATGGTGATCTTCTGAACTTCCTGCGTAGCAAAGCCGAGAACTTCCTGAACTTTGTCATGATGATTCCGAATCCGGTGATGGATTATAAGAACATCAACACCGAACGAATGTTTTTCAGAAGGTCCGTTTAATAAACGTATATAATAGTAAACATCACAGCATTTCAAAACATTGTGTGGACAAAAAAAATGTCTATTTCCATTGTGAGTAGTGTAGAAATGTAAAAAGCACGGGTTTTACAAATAAGTCACTTTAACAATGAGACAAATTTGTAAATTCTAAATGTCAAACCTGAACTTGTTGAGAAATCTCTGGGGAAAGCTTTCGCCCTCGTGTGAAATTCTAGATCATGTTGTTGTTGTGTATTAAAATGGCTGGATTTTGGCAGTGAAAATTCACAGAACAGCCATAAAAGACGACAGCTTTTGAGTTTATGCTTTCTAATTGAAAACTGACAAAAAATGAAAAGTTTTTGTTCGTGTCTAATTGAAAGTGTGTGGCATAATACCATTTTTTGTTTCTTATTTTGTTTGTTGTGATTGTTTTACCTGTGACAGTGACAGTGGGATTTCCAGCACCTGCTCTGATCATTATCTGGACATGAGACCGGCCTCATCCACACCCTCAAACTCAGCTCTGAGTGAGTCACAAACCGCTTTCCTCAAACACACGTCATCATAAAACCAGTCACCACACAATGCTGGAAATCTGCAATTTTTAAATATTATATTTTGCTCAGAAACATGCTATGTTATAGAAGTGAAATGAGTTGAGAACCAGGGTTATTATAGTTAACTAAAGCTAAAACCAATAAAAAAAATGTTACTAGAAATAAAATATACTTGTATAAAAATATATAAAATATTTAAAAAATTCAGCATATATTACTTCAGTTAGTTGTACTTGATGTACTAAATGTTAACAGCATTAAAACATTAAGATTATGAAAATAAAGTGATAGCATTGTGAGATTTAAATCGTAATATTTTGTGAAGAAAGTCAGAAGTCCAAAATATTTTGATCAATATAGTCTCATATGAGTTTATTCTCATATTTGCATAATTTTGATTTAATATTTGACAAAATATTAGGACTGTAATTAAACAATTCTATGACTTTATTCTCATAATGTTGATGTTATTCACAAAATATATCAAGTTTATCATGTATAAGACTTTATTTCTCATATTACTTTGACTTTTTTTTTCTCATAATTTTGACTTCATTCAAAAAACATTTTTAATCAGGTATAAGTTTAATCAGGTATAAGACTTTATTTCTTGTATTACTATAAATTTTATTCTCATATTTTATTTAGTCCCAAAATACATTTAATCAGGTATAATACTTTATTTTTTATATTTTACTTTATTACCATAAATTGGCTTTATTCCCAAAATATTGCAAGTTTAATCATGTCTTATTCACAAAATATATAGTTCATCACATCTAAGACTTTATTTCCTGTATTACTTTATTCTCAAAATACTGCAAGTGTAATCAGGTATAAGACATTTTACTTGTATTAATTTGACTTCATTTTCCTAATTTTGACTTTATTCCCAAAATATATAAAGTTTAATCAGTTATAAGACTTTATTTCTCATATTACTTCGACTTTATTCTCCTAATTGTGACTTTATTCCCAAACTATATAGAGTTTATCAGGTCTTTATGAGGACTTTATTTCTTGTATTACTGTAAATTTTATTCTTATAATTTTCACTTTATTCCCAAAATACTTCATTTAATCAGGTATAATACTTTATTTCTTATATTTGACTTTATTCTCATAATTGTGACTTTATTTCCAAAATATTGCAAGTTTAATCAGGTATAAGACTTTATTTCTTGTATTTGACTTTATTCTCATAATTTTGACTTAATTCTCGAAATATATCAAGTTTATCATGTCTAATTCACGTTGCAAAATTTTGCAAGTTTAATCAGGTATAAGACTTTATTTCTTGTATTGCGTTGACTTTATTCTCCAAATTTTTACTTTATTCCCAAAGTACTGCAAGTTTAATCAGGTATAAGACTTTTTTCTTGTATTAATTGGACTTCATTCTCCTAATTTTGACTTTATTCCCAAAATATTGCAAGTTTAATCGGGTATAAGACTTTATTTCTTAAATTACTTTGACTTTATTCTCATAATTTTGACTTTATTCCCAAAATATATAAAGTTTAATCAGGTATAAGACTTTATTTCTCGGATTACTTTGACTTTATTCTTCTAATTTTGACTTTATTCCCAAAATATATAGAGTTTATCAGGACTAAGACTTTATTTCTTGTATTACTTTGATTTTATTCTACTAATTTTGACTTTATTCACAAAATATTACAAACTTAATCAGGTATAAGATATTTTTCCCATATTATTTTGACTTTATTTTCCTAATTTTTACTTTATTCCTGAAATACATCAAGTTCACCTTGTCTAAGACTTTATTTCTTATATTACTTTGACTTTTTTACATACTTGTAAAAAGCCCAAATCAGTAAAAATGACACAACAACATTACTAAATTCAGCTAAATTAAAATACCATTAAAAACTACAATATAATAGCATCTAAGTGGTGCTAAAATAACAGTACTGAGAACATCATAACTTAAGAGACCTCTATAAAAGTTTGTTAGCATTCAGTGTTTCCTCTTGTGCTGCAGTTTCTTCTCTGGACTGTAAGGAGGCTGAAGATTCGTGGCCACTGGATATGGACGACTTACTCAGATTCTCCTATCAGGTGGCACAGGGACTCGACTTCCTCGCCGCTAAAAATGTAAGTCCCTAAAATAAAAACAAAGCACAAACAGCAGCCTTCACCAAAACCAATGATATCTGTGTGTAATCTGGAGGAAGTTACGTTCACAAACAATAAATCAATTTAAAACTCATCTTCGGTAAATCCAAAACTGATCAAAAGTGAATTGGTGTCATTTTTCTTGGCAGTGCATCCACAGAGACGTGGCAGCCAGAAATGTCCTCCTCACCAACAGCCGAGTGGCCAAGATCTGTGATTTCGGTCTGGCGCGAGACATCATGAACGACTCCAACTATGTTGTCAAAGGAAATGTGAGCAAACAAGCATCACAGACACTCAGCTGACAAAAACATGCTCTGAGAACATGCTATTTCTGAAATGTAAAAACAAAAAAAGGTTTTCCTAATATGTTAAAGAGACACAATATGAGAATGTTAGTTTTGAATGTTCTCTGGGCGTTCTGAAATGAGTAGTTACATTTTAAGTTACATAATAAGTTATTTTTTTTATTTATTTTTTTTTTTTCAGAAAAAAAAAAAAGTATAAATAATATTTTTGTGCTAATTGTTAAATAGGGCTGTAACGATTATGAAATTTGGCTGACGATTAATAGTCTAAAAATAAATTGCAATTATGGCAATTAATTGTCTGTTTTATGTCTTTGACATCGATTTTTTTAATGCACGTTGTTCATTAAATTGTTACAACCACTTTCAAAAACCCCATTAACTCCCGAAAATACAGCTAACATTAGCGACAACTGCTTTTACAGAAATGCTATGCAGTGTAGAGCCCTGCATTTTAGCGACTTTTTTCCTGACTCTCAATCTCCTATTTGGACGCGTCTTTAGAGAGAAATGCATTTTTGCGGATTACATAATGAAAGAGTTTTTGTTTTCGATTTGTTTTATTTCGTTAAGTAATTTACAGCTTTCTATGTTTATATTTATCATGTCTGTGAGGCATGTATTCGCTGAGTTTTGGTTCATTTTTGTGAAGCGCTCCTGTTCAAGAACGAGACGGCAGAAAGCATCATGTTTGTTTTCTTTATTTTATAAAAGCTCTGTTTGTAACGTTTTGTTGATATTTTGAGTGCACACAAATACAAGTAGACCCTTTACAGTTCCGAATGATGTATTACTCTTACCTTTGTGAGCAAAAATGACCAGTGCTCGCACTGGTGCCTCCATGTTCTGTAAAACGCGCTTCAGCTTCCACTCTCCACATAAATGATTGGATATGCACCTAATAGCGCACATTTATCATGTTATAAGTTTAACATTTAAACCAACATTGTTTTATACTTGAACTGTTTGATATCTATAGTTTTTATTTTAGGCAAGTCGTGATGATTTGAGAAGGCAAATTGATTAAATGGCCACTGTTCGTTACTTTAAAAAACAAAAACTTATAATTAACGAACAAAAAATGCTCCAAACATTTTCCTAAATTAACTTAATAAAACAACTAAATGAAATATAATCACTTTGCCATTACATACAAGACTGAAACAGTAAGCTGTTGTGGGAGAAGGGGGAAAAAAAGACGGGCATAGGTTGGACTCGGTCTCTAATGCAGTGTGCGAAACTGAACTGAACAGCTAGAGGTTTTTAACTTGCATAAATGTGTCTCTCTTCTGTATGTGTGGTGAATCCATGGGTGAATCACAGCGAAGCAGTACCAGAGCAACACAAGCCTTGACTCGCTCGTGTTGCCAGATCTTGCTAGTAAAATCAGGGAACAAGAACAAAACCATTAAAAAAATCCAAATGCTTTATGCTAAAAATAAGACCAAAATATTTTGACTCGTGTCTGCTCATATATCCATAAACCCAATCGCTTTTTGATCCGAGCTTAAACAACAAGCCCAAAAAGTGCTTGTAATGATTGATCATGGAAACACAGGCCGCATAACAAAACACAGTCCACTGTTCTTCAGTTAAACTGCTAAAAATAACAAGCGTGTTGTCAATATTACTTTTGTCACAATAACAGATACTAAACGCGTGAAACGACAAAACGTTGCTTTGGTTTCCAAGTTGTCAATCATGCAGTTTCGTGTCTTTTAGGGGATTTAAATCCTGCATTTAAATGCTGTCGTCACTCCTGAACCTTAGTGTTTACATGGCCTATATGAATGCGTGGCCTTTTTTGTGGTTGCTAAAGGAGCGCAATAATCGTGGTTGCCGTAATTTACTGCGGTTGGATGAAATAACCGCGATCAGACAGATTTAATAATCGTGACAGGCCTGATGTTAAATAGCAGATAATTTTGAATGAACACTCTATTAATGTTACTGGAAGAGCATTCGATCAACTTTGAGAGATGTATACAATAAATGTGTTTGTGTGTGTGTAGGCGCGTCTTCCAGTGAAGTGGATGGCTCCAGAGAGTATTTTCGACTGTGTTTATACAGTTCAGAGTGACGTCTGGTCTTACGGGATCCTGCTATGGGAGATTTTCTCATTGGGTGAGCCTTTTTTATTTTATTATAATATACCCTTATATTATGTTGTGGGTCCGTTTCACCTACACTGGTTTTTAAGTTATTGGAAATACTGTTTAACCTATGATTTTTTTGGTGATGTTTTGGGACGGCTTCTCAATTGGAGTCATGAACATGCATGCAGATATTTCACACTTGTGCATACAAAATGTTTATTATGATTGTGATGTTTGTGGGTCAATTTAACCCATTAATTTCATGGTTAAAGGCAGCTGCACAGAAAAAAATGACATGCATATTTATGCATTTGCTTTCATGCAAAGACATTTACACTGCATTGATGGCGCACATTTTTATCAGATCATGCACGTTCATTTTGCTGGGAATCGAAACCATGGTCTTGGTGTTGCAAGCGTCATGCACTTCTGCATACTTATAATACTGTTTTATTTTGAAAATAGTTGTTAAATACCTTTTCAGAAATCAAATGGTCTCATGTTTATTTAATTATTCATTTATTTGAAACGTGTGAGAAGTACAAATGGTGATTTAATAATAACATATTTAGTTTATTTTTCTGCTGAATTACATTGAATCCATCTGGGGTCAATTTGACTTACATCATCACAATCCCACCAATCACACCCAGAAATAAATACATAAATAAATACCAGCGCGATTGAGATTTATTGTAAGTATGGACGCACAGACATACTTGACAATCAAAACTTCTGATGACAAGAAGTTTGTATGGTTTGTAATGTGGTTTCTCTGTTAGGACACCTGAGCCCAAAAATGTTATTTTAATTTAAATAATTTTCAGTCTCACTGAATGCTTGGTTCTTGATTTGAGTTTTTCTCTTCTTGGAGTAAATAATTGTGTTTCTGCAGGTAAGAGCCCATATCCCAACATGCTGGTGGACTCCAAGTTTTATAAAATGGTCAAATGTGGCTATCAGATGTCCAGACCTGACTTTGCACCTCCAGAGATGTGAGTGAGATAGCAGAACAATAGCACACACACATAATCAATCTGAAGTCAACAAAACTATGAAATAACACAAATGCAAATGTAAAAAAGACATAGTGACGTCAACCATCTTCATGCTCTTTATCCTACATTTTTAAGGAAGTGAAGAGAACGTAATGTTACTTTACTACAATAGTGTAATTTCAGTTTAGCTGAGAAACTATTATAGGCTGTATTAATATTTTAAATGAGCTTTTTTGTTTGTTTTCACCAAGTATATAGTAAATTACAAGTTACAAGTTTTTAATAATTAATATTTTTGTGTTTTTGTCAATTGTATCAGCTTGTTTTATATATATATATAGCTTATTAACTAAATATTGTTTCAGTTGTAATCTTTTTTATCTTAAAAGTGTATTCATATATATATATATATATATATATATATATATATATATATATATATATATATATATATAGTTTTCCAGTTTTAGTTTTAGTAAATATTTCTGTATAGTTGTTTAAAATAAATTAAGTTTAAACTGTTTTTATTTATTTATTAATCTGTATATTTTATTTTGTAAAGGCATTCATAACCACAGGGTATTTGTCTCCAAGCTAAAACCAGTATTTAAACAGGAACTTTATAGATATAAAGGTTTTAAACATCAGTAGTCCAGTTTGTCACTATTTTCAGTTTGTCAAACACTTGAAAAACAGCATGAGATAATGAGTTCTCATCCAAGTCAGCAGTGGCTGATGTTGACTGATTTTCCACAGACGGCTCTGATTAAGATCCTGCGTCTCGTTCCACTTCTGCTGCTTTTTTAGTTGTTCTGCGTGTTAAACACATGATCTGACAGCAAGGCCTTGATTTTCCACACATTTCATGCTCGTCCTCTCTGCTTTATCCTCACGTCCCTCTCTCTGCAGCGACTTTACTAAACTTAGTATCACTGCCTGAGTTTAACAGGGTAAAGATTCACAAACCATCGCTATTTTATCCCCGCTTTTCAACTTTTATTTTGAGCTGATAACAAGAAAATCCAAGCCGTATTTTTCACTGAGCATCTCAGTTAGGTGCAAAGCTGCAGTTGGTGGAAAGTTGCGTGTAAAATACAATGTGACCAAAAAACAGCAATCAAGTGTTTAGTCACGCTACGCTCAACCCAGTACAAAAACCCTGTTATGAGAAACAGACGTAATTTCACCTCAAATAATCAGAAATTGGTTTGTTTTTTGTACCCAGTTTGAAACAGTTTATAATTCGTATATATTCTGTTTTCATTTTTAACTTTTTTGTAGCATTTGTCTTTTTTTATGTCTATTTAGGTTTTTTTTTTATGTCTGTGTAGTTTTAGTTATTTTAGTACATCAAAGAAAAAAAATCAAAATGAGAAATGGAGTGGAGGCTTCGTTTTCCACATCAAATATATTCCTGCTTTGTATTGTTTTGTTTTTTTGGTTTTGTGGGGTGAATGTGTTTGAGGTTTTGTGATAGTAAAGCACATGATGTTGTGTTCAGGTACACCATCATGCAGATGTGCTGGAACCTGGAAGCTGCGGAGAGACCAACGTTCAGTAAGATCAGTCAGCTGATTGAGAGGATGCTGGGAGACACAGCTGATCAGCAGGTACATCACTCATCAGATCTCTCACAGTCACACTCAGGCCAGAAACTTTGGAATGAACACTGCATCTGTCTATCAGTATCAACCTTTTTCAATACGGAAGTAAGATATTTCCAGTCATTACACGGCTCTGTGGAATACTAATTTCTCATTGGTCAGTCATCACGTTCCAAGGTTTGATATTCCCCGTAGTAAAACTAGTAACAGGCTCATCCTAGGCCTGTTCGATTCTGAAATTGTTGGAATCGATTCTAAATCTGATTCCTGGTTCTGGAATCGATTCTCGGAATCGAATCCTTACTGTTGTTTTCGATTCTTGTTTTGTTTTTTAGATTGGAAGAACGTCTAGGTCACGTAGGTAACCCACGTTCCCTGAAGGAGGGAACGGAGACGTTACAATATGGGAACGTGATTGGTCACAAGCACGTTCCCATATTGTAATGTCGTAGAGAACGACTGAAGGGGAACCTAATTTCGTAATGACTGCAGGATATAAAGGTCATAAAAAGTAGCCTTTTCATAATATGAAGCTTTATTTGTAAAAATGTCAATACATTTTTGTAGCTCTGACTGATTTTAAAGAGTTACTCCACCCCAAAATGAAAATTTTGTCGAAACCTTTGTTCATCTTCATATTATTATTATTATTATTATTATTATTATTATTAATATTTTATTATTATTATTATTATTGTTTACTTTATTTCATTTAAAAAATGTTTTCTTAAACAATATCATAAATCAAAGCAGCATAACCGATTATTATTATTTTTTATACAGCTAAAATAAATGGAAGTGAATGCTCACTGCTCTTATGGCTCAAAAAATGATATTATATATATATACAGGTCCTTCTCAAAAAATTAGCATATTGTGATAAAGTTCATTATTTTCTGTAATGTACTGATAAACATTAGACTTTCATATATTTTAGATTCATTACACACAACTCAAAGTAGTTCAAGCCTTTTATTGTTTTAATATTGATGATTTTGGCATACAGCTCATGAAAACCCAAAATTCCTATCTCAAAAAATTAGCATATCATGAAAAGGTTCTCTAAACGAGATATTAACCTAATCATCTGAATCAACTAATTAACTCTAAACACCTGCAAAAGATTCCTGAGGCTTTTAAAAACTCCCAGCCTGGTTCATTACTCAAAACCGCAATCATGGGTAAGACTGCCGACCTGACTGCTGTCCAGAAGGCCATCATTGACACCCTCAAGCAGGAGGTCTGTGGGAAGGAAAAAGTGTGGCAGAAAACGCTGCACAACGAGAAGAGGTGACCGGACCCTGAGGAAGATTGTGGAGAAGGACCGATTCCAGACCTTGGGGGACCTGCGGAAGCAGTGGACTGAGTCTGGAGTAGAAACATCCAGAGCCACCGTGTACAGGCGTGTGCAGGAAATGGGCTACAGGTGCCGCATTCCCAAGGTCAAGCCACTTTTGAACCAGAAACGGCGGCAGAAGCGCCTGACCTGGGCTACAGAGAAGCAGCACTGGACTGTTGCTCAGTGGTCCAAAGTACTTTTTTCGGATGAAAGCAAATTTTGCATGTCATTCGGAAATCAAGGTGCCAGAGTCTGGAGGAAGACTGGGGAGAGGGAAATGCCAAAATGCCTGAAGTCCAGTGTCAAGTACCCACAGTCAGTGATGGTCTGGGGTGCCATGTCAGCTGCTGGTGTTGGTCCACTGTGTTTTATCAAGGGCAGGGTCAATGCAGCTAGCTATCAGGAGATTTTGGAGCACTTCATGCTTCCATCTGCTGAAAAGCTTTATGGAGATGAAGATTTCATTTTTCAGCACGACCTGGCACCTGCTCACAGTGCCAAAACCACTGGTAAATGGTTTACTGACCATGGTATTACTGTGCTCAATTGGCCTGCCAACTCTCCTGACCTGAACCCCATAGAGAATCTGTGGGATATTGTGAAGAGAAAGTTGAGAGACGCAAGACCCAACACTCTGGATGAGCTTAAGGCCGCTATCGAAGCATCCTGGGCCTCCATAACACCTCAGCAGTGCCACAGGCTGATTGCCTCCATGCCACGCCGCATTGAAGCAGTCATTTCTGCAAAAGGATTCCCGACCAAGTATTGAGTGCATAACTGAACATAATTATTTGAAGGTTGACTTTTTTTTGTATTAAAAACACTTTTCTTTTATTGGTCGGATGAAATATGCTAATTTTTTGAGATAGGAATTTTGGGTTTTTATGAGCTGTATGCCAAAATCATCAATATTAAAACAATAAAAGGCTTGAACTACTTCAGTTGTGTGTAATGAATCTAAAATATATGAAAGTCTAATGTTTATCAGTACATTACAGAAAATAATGAACTTTATCACAATATGCTAATTTTTTGAGAAGGACCTGTATATATATATATATATATATATATATGTGTGTGTGTGTGTGTGTGTATGTGTATATATATATATATATATATATATATATATATATATATATATATATATAATTTTAATTTTGCATTCTAATTTTGCAATTAAATTTTGTATTTTGCATTTTAATTTTTCACTTCATTTTGCATTTTCGTTTTTATATTTTCCACTTTAATTTTGCATTCTAATTTTGTATTTTGCATTTTATTTTTGTATTTTAATTTAGCATTTTTTATTTTGCATTCTGATTTTGTCTTTTGCATTTTTAAGTTTGCATTTTAATTTTGTATTTTAATTTAGCATTTTTTATTTTGCATTCTGATTTTGTCTTTTGCATTTTAACTTTGCATTCTGCATTTTAAATTTTGCATTTAGCATTCTAATTGTGTATTTTGCTTTTTTAAGTTTGCTTTTTCCATTTCAACTTTGCATTTTAATTTAGCTATTTAATTTTGTATTTTGCATTCTGCATTCTAATTTTGCTTTTTGCACTTTAATTCAGCATTCTTCTTATTATTTTTTGAATTTGTGTATTTTAATTATACATTTTGCATTTCAATTTCACATTTGCATGTTTCAATTTCAATCCAGTTGTCTGTAAAAATTCCTTTGCAGCAGGGCTAGAAATGAACTTTTACATTAAGGGCAATATTTGCCCCCTGGAATAGCTTTATAGCTTTCCAGTTTTGTTTTGTTTTTTTGTTTTTTACATTCGTGAGGGCAATTTTTATAATCACCTTATTACAATAATCACCATACTATGTTGTCTTTAATGTGAAATACTTAAATTTACCCAAGTATTTGAATCTATTTTTACACTGTTGTCAATAACAGTAGACTGTTTAAAAATGTAAAAATACATGTGTATTCTCATATGGCTGCAATATTAAAACATCATTATGACCATTATTGCAGATTTCTGCACTATATGTTGTAATAATGATTATTAATATTGAATAATATAGAAAACAATATAATTTTTTTTGTTTTGTGTCTGTGTTTTGGGCACGTCACAGACAAACATGTAGATTTCTTCCATGTATATAGAAAAACCATGAACATACTGCAAGATTAGTTCAAAGTGTTATTTTGAACACAGTCCAGTCTGAGTGAGTAATTTATGAATTATTTCCACAGGAGACACAGTACCAAAATCTCGAGTCCGATGCACAAGCTGACCAACAACTGGAGTCATGTGACCCTGTGAAGCATGAAGAGGAGTCATTTGAGATATCATGTGACCAGGAAGAAGAAGATCAGGCTCCACTCATGAAGCCCAACAACTACCAGTTCTGCTGAGGGCCTAACTAACCAACTGACAACTGCTGGATCTTTTCTCTGAGCATCAACAGTAGCACAAACACAGATCAAATCTCACGTGTGATTTTTGTAGTTCTGCTTGCTTGAAATCGCGTAAACAAGAGTTGAAGCGTGTTTAAACAGACCCGCTTTCACTTCTCGACAAAGCCGGAAAAAACTTCAAACCTCGGATTTGTTTGTCGTCTGATGTGCGTCTTTTTTGTTACTTGGACTTCTCTGTTGCCAAGGTTGGAAAGCAGCTTGGTCAGCGTTTTAGATGCAAACGCTGCATGTTCCACTTCCACTTTATACTTGATCTGCATGTCAGACATGTTTCTTCTTTTAAAAATCACTGAAAAACACACATAGCTCTTTTTGTGCAGCTAAAATAACCGGAAGCGAATGACGTTGACAGCCTCGCACATTCAAGATACAAATAGCCACATTCTTATGGTAAAAATAAAGTTTATACATCAAATACAGGCTACTATTTTTTTAGATTGTTTGTGAAACAGTAACTTGGCATGTTTGGCAATTTATTTTTTGCATTCCAATTTTGCATAAAAAAATTACCTTTTTTTTTGCATTTTTATTTTGTTCTAATTTTGCATTTACAAATTACAAATGGCCACATTCTTAGGTTAAAAATAAAGTGTATACACAATATACAGTCTACTTTTTTTGTAGCTGTTAGTGAAACAGTATGCTATAACTTGACATGTTTTGCAATTTATTGACTACTTTTTTTTGCATTCTAATTTAGCATTTATATTTTTTGGTTTTTTGTATTTAAAAAAAAATGTAAAGGTTATTTTGTTCTAATTTAGCATTTTTTTTTTTTTTTTTTTGCTTTTCAATTTTACATTTGCAAGTTACAAATGTTCAAGTTACAAATTCTTAAAAATATAAAAATAAAGTGTATACAGCCTACTATTTTTTTTTTTATTATTGCTATAATTTTGCATGTTTGGCCTTTTTTTATTACCTTTTTTTCATTATAATTTTGCTTCTTTTTTGCATTTAAATTTTGTTCAAATTTTTAATTATTACTATTATTATTACTTATTTTTACAAGTTACAAATGGCCATGTTCTTATGTTAAATACACCATATACATGCTATAATTTTTATTTTTTAAATTGTCAGTGAAACAGTATGCTATAACTTGGCATGTTTGGCAGTTTTTTATTTTTTTTTAATTTTATTTTTTTTTTTATTTTTTTTTTTGCATGATAATTTTGCTTTTTATTTAATTATATTTTTTGTTTTAATTAACATTTAGTTTTTTTTTATTATTATAATTTGTTATTTTATTTCATTTTATTTTTGTTATTTTGCATTTAATTTTTTTTTATTTTAATTTAGCATTTTATTAGTTTTTTATTTTGCGCATTTTAATTTTACAAATAGCCACATTTTTATGTTAAAAATATTATAATAACTTTGCATGTTTGGCAATTTATTTATTTATTACTTTTTTTTTTTGGACTATAATTTTTCATTATTATATATTTTTTTCACGTTTTAATGTTGCATTTGCAAGTTACACAAAATATGGCCTACTACTTTTTTTTTTTTTTTTTTTTTTGTGGTTTATTATAAACGGTGCATTTTTTTTTTTTTTTATTTAGCTTTTTTTTGCATTTTAATTTAGTTTTTTTTTTTTTTTTTTTTTTTTTGCATTTCAATTTAGATTGATTTCTTTGCATTTTAATGCATCTTTTTTTCTTTGCATTTGCATTTTATTTTATGATTATTTTCCATTTCAATTCATTTTGCACTTTCATTTTGCATTTTAACTCGTCACACGTAACTCTCATGTAACCGTGTCAACATGTCAACGCGGGTTGAGTTTGGCGCGGGATCTCACTAATTGCATGGCCGAAGCTAATCAGTGCAGGTTAGAGGACAGATATGAAATCATTCTGTCAGTTTGTCTCCTGCTCCAGTTCTTAGTCAATCCTTGTAAGCAAACACAGTATTTTATTGCCTCCCGCAGTGATTACGGTCATTTGGAGCGATAACGTGAGGTCAGCCCAGGTTTGGAGGACAGATTCACGTCTCCAACGAGTGAAATATTGACATGCTGTTGGTGCAATAATGCTTCGGCCGATCGTTGTCTTATTTCTTCAGATAACTGAGGGTCAAAGGTTAAATGCGTTCTCGTTTATCACTGTTGACTGCACACAAACCATTTCAGAAAGAAGAACTAACCATTTGCTTTTCCTGTCATGTAAAATGAAAGGTAGACGGTTTCATTTCAGTTTAATATGCGTATTTACACTTGATTTATTTCGATTGTGTTGGGAAATGTTTAGATAGCAGAAGTGCTGTAAGCTGAATGTTGTTGTTTTTATGTGGTTTCGAAACTGTTTGCTGGTTAATGAAGCATCAGACACTGCCAGAGTAACTCTTTAAGTTGCTTAAAATGTGATTAACCTGATGTTCTCTTTCTCAAAGCACAAACTGCCATATGTTGTAATATGTTTCTGTTACATCTTTATTTACATGTATTCTTATTCAAAACATTTTGTATGGTTCAAAGTTCAACTATGTGAGATTTAATCATTATAATAGCGTGTGTTAATAGTTCCCATGAGTCGTATCATAATGAGTTCTGCACCTTTGGTATCTACACATCTGTATATTTTAGTTTTATTACAGAACTTGCTACTGAAAGCTACTAATAAACCACGGAAACGTCTTGTGATCTTGGTCTTATCGGTGAAAACTCAGTTTATTGGGAGCGGCTGTGAGGTCAATCCATGTCAAAGACGAACTTATATTTGAGTCCAAGAACATTATCTGTTATGAAACAGATCAAAATGCATTTGGAATAAATACTTGAACATGTCCAAGTCTTTCAACACATGAAAAAACTAAAATAAATACTGTCGGTTTTTCCACCTGTAGTGGGTTTCACTTTCCTGTGGGCAATAAATTCTTCTTATTTACAGTCATAAACATGTCAAGATACAACACTGAAGACACACAAGCCCAGTTATTTTTTTTTTTTTTTAGAGAAAATGAATATGCAGGCATCATTTACTCACACTTAATGTCATTGCAAACCTGTACTTTACACAAAAATAGATTTCACGCTGCTCTTTACTATATAATGCAAGTGAATTTTTTCACTTCACACAGTCAATTTTTTTTTATTTTTGGGTGAACTATACCTTGAAAAAGACTTTAGGACAAAATGTAAGATTTATGTATTTGAATTGCATATAAAATTTCAGTGCATTTGGATTACACAGATTTAACATAAATAATCTTAATCTAATGCATATTTTTCGGTCACACAACAACAAACAGGTCCAAAAACATGCCATAGTTTTTATTTATTAATGTTGTAAATGTATAAATGTAAATGTTATATGCAATTCAAATACATATATCTTACATTTTGGAGTAGTGCGCTATATTTCAGGTCTTCTGAAATATTATGACATACGTGTTCATGAACTGAAAAAAAGGGAGCATGAAAATGCTTTAAAAACATTTTGTGCTCCACAGACTAAACAACGGCATGAAGGTGATTAAATGACAACAGTTTATTTTTGCATGAATTCCCATAATCTGAAATGCTTTCAGGATCTGAAACAACCTCATAGCTTCTGTTTGTCTCCACGCCATCTCTAAAATAAAAAAAATAAAGTATTTTTAAATAAAATGTTAAAAATAAAAAACAAAATAACTGATGAAAATATTAAATAAAAATAAGCATTTAAAAAAAAAAAAAAAAAATCTAATAAAAACATGGAAATAAATAAAAATATTGAATGAAATATAAAAAAGTCATGGTCAGAATTATTGGCACCCTTGGCAGTGGCTGGATCTTCCATCAAGACAATGATCCAAAACAAACATAGAAATCAACACAAAAATGTGTCACTGAGCACAGAATGAAGATCTGCCATGGCCATCCCAATTGTGTGACCAGAACCCTAAAGAAAATGAGTGGGGTGAAATGAAGAGAGCTGGGAATCGATTCTGTATAAAGGAATGCTCTGTGATGTCTTGTCAAGTGTTCTCCAACACTCCAAAACTCAGAGCTGTTATCTTGGGAAAAGGATGTTGCAATAATTGGGTGGCTATAGAGTGTTTTCATGATGCGTCATCAGTTGGCCATATTGGTGGCCTTGAACATAAACAATGGCACTGAATTGAACAAAACTTGCATATTTAGCTAATTATTGCTGCTGAAAATGTCAGTTATTGTCATGTTTTGGGCTGTATTGATCAGTCGGACCAGGAAAAACATTTGGAGTACTACAGACTGCCAAAAGTTACAAATCAAGGAAGAAACAAAAGGTGTTTGTGGTTGGCCAAACTGAGCAAGGATTTCCAGGGCAAACATTTTGACAACATTCGCGTTTGTTCTTATCATTTCCAGTCAGGCAGGTGAACTTTTAGGTTAATACCTTAAATAATACTGCTCATACATAACATTATCTTTACCACCTATTAACTTTAGTTTATTAAAATATTGCGTCCTTAAGTCCTTCTCTATATGATTTAGCAGCTTCCACATTTTTTCCATGGTTTACACAGCATAAATAAGCAGAACAACATATTCAGTAGTACATTGACTGTGCAATCTATGCTGTTGTTTACATCCAAGTATCACCAATATGGCTGTGCATCCCCTCTAGAACTAGTGAAAAACATTTATTTCATAATGAGATCCCCCCCTACTTTCCATTGTTTTACTTCAATGAAAGGTTTGAATTTTTTTTGAAAGATTTTATTTTCACATCTACCTTTGCTCATTTACCAAGGGTGCCAATAATTCTGACCATGACTGTGTATATATATATATATATATATATATATATATATGCCGCTTGAAAGTTTGTGAACCCTTTACAATTTTCTATATTTCTGCATAAATATGCCCAAAACATCATCAGATTGTCATACAAGTCCTGAATGTAGACAAAGAGAAACCAATTAAACCAGTGAGAGAAAAAAAAATTCTTTGTCATTTATTTATTGAGAGAAATGATCCAGTGTTACATATCTGTGCGGTGCAAAAGTATGTGAATCTTTGCTTTCAGTATCTGGTGTGACCCCCTTTTGCAGCAGTAACTGAAGGTAAAGTTTCTTGTAAATGCACAATAACAAGTAGGAGTTTTAGCCCATTCCTTATTGCAGAACCACTTAAACTCTGACGTTGGTGGGTTTCCTCCTATGAACTGCTTGCAGGTTCTTCCACAGCATTTTAATTGGATTAAGGTCTGGACTTTGACTCAGTCATTCCAAAACATTAACTTTGTTCTTCTTTAAACATTCTTTGGTAAAGTGACTTGTGTGTTTGGGGTTGTTGTCTTGCTGCATGACCCATGTTCTCTTGAGACTCTGTTCTTAAACAGGTGTCCTGAAGTTTTTCTTTAGCATTTGCTCGTATAATTCACAATTCATTGTTCCATCAATGATGGCAGGCTGTCCTGGCCAAGATGCAGCAAAACAGGCCCAAGCCATGATACTACCACCACCATGTTTCACAGATGGCATAGGATTCTTAAGCTGGAATGCAGTGTGTTCTTTTCTCTAAACATACTAGCTTCTCATTTAAACCAATAAGTTCACTTTTGGTTTCATCCATCCATTAAACCTTTCTCCAATAGTCCTCTGGCTTGCCCACATGATCTTCTGCGACTCTGCCATGTGCACCATTGGTTGCTCAGTGTTCTCCTGATGGTGGACTCATGAACATTAACATTAGCTTTTGTGAGAAAGATCTTTAGTTGCTTAGAAGTTACTTAGAAGTTACCCTGGGAACTTTAACAACCTTGCAGACTTTTACACGTTCTGCTTTGGAGTGATCTTTGTTGGTCGACCACTTCCTAGCAAGGTAACAGCGGTCTTGAATTTCCTCCATTTGTACACAGTCTGTCTGGCTGTGAATTTTTGTGGCGTCCAAACTCTTTAGAGATAGTTTTGTAACCTTTTCTAGCCTGATGAGCAACAAACCTTTTTTTTTCTCTCGAGGCCGTCAGTAATCTCCTTTATTCATGACATGATTCACTTCCACAAACATGATCAGACTTTGATAGATCCCTGTTCTTTGAATAAAACAGGTCACATACTGACATTTGATAGTCATTACACTGACCGAAAACACATGTGCACAGATTAAATTTCAACTTTAAATGAACTGCTAATCCAAGAGAATCACATACTTTTGCAATGCACAGATATGTAACACCGGATTATTTTTCTCAATAAATAAATGACAAAGAAAATATTTTTCTCTCACTTGTTTGATTGGGTTTCTTTGTCTGCTTTCAGGACTTAAATGAAAATCTGATGATGTTTTGAGTCATATTTATGCAGAAATATAGAAAATTGTAAACTTTCAAGCGGCCCTGTATATATAAAACTGAAATAAAACTTTCCAGGCACATTTTCACTTTTCTCTTTTAAAAAAAGTTAATTAAACCTGCTTACAACGGATCCCTGAGTCAGCTGAGCATCACCTCTCCAAACACGACTCCATCCGAGTGTTTGTCTAGTTCTCCTTCAGCCGCTTCCTCCTCCACTTCCTGCGGGTCTGAGTTGATCTGTGCGACTCCCAGCCTGTAGAGGGCGTCTCTGATCATCACCACTTCTCCTGGCTGACAGGCACTCAGCACTTCAGCGATCTGTTGATTCACAATGTCTCTGCTGCTCAGGAAGTCCTGCAGGCGGTTATAGAGGTAGTAATATGCTGCGTTATCAAACACCAGAGCTTTACGCCGAACCGCTGCCACGCTGCTGTCATTGATGCTGGTTTCAGCCTCGGGCTCGTCACAGATCTCTGTGATGGTGCTGGTGTACGGCTCCAGCTCTTTGCAGAGGGCGATGGAGTGGTGGGCGTCGTGGAGGGCGTTGGGTCTGTCAGGTCGCAATATCCAGCGAGAGGCAGATTTGGTGAGCGGGTGCAGATGAGGGTTGGACTCAGTCGCTGTCAGATCCAAACTGTATGGCTGGTCCTGAAGCTCAGAGCAGGAGACGTACTGAAAGAGGGGAGGAGATGGATGTGAGTGGATGTGTACAGGTTCACTGCAAGGAAAATTTGGCATTGTAACTTAACAACTTGTATTTTTTGAAAATTTCATATCAGTTTTTTTTGTATAGCACTTTTGACAGTATTTGACATCTAGCTTTTCAGACATAAATAGACTAATTTATGA
This sequence comes from Cirrhinus molitorella, assembly GCA_033026305.1. Taxonomy (NCBI): domain Eukaryota; kingdom Metazoa; phylum Chordata; class Actinopteri; order Cypriniformes; family Cyprinidae; genus Cirrhinus; species Cirrhinus molitorella. Next base: position 9,915,960 of record CM065129.1, read on the forward strand.
TATTTTAATATCCTTTTTGGAGTTATCACTATAAAAGAGTTTTTTTTTTTTAAAATATGTAGCTAAAAGCCTCTCTAAAATTGCATTTTATTTGTATATGTGCTAATTTTATATAATGGTAATTTCTGTGTGTGCAGGTTTATTATAGTTAACTACCTAAAACTAGAACTATAAAAAATCATCACTTGAAAAAAAATTCTACTTTAAATTAAATATAAAAATGCTTAAAATTATTGAATGATTTTTAAATGATTTTCTAAAATAACTAAAACAAACAAACAAAAAAATAAATAAATAAATAGCATTTATAAAAAATAAAATGCAACAAAACTAAAACTGTAATCAAAATTTAAATGAATAGAGAAAATACTATATATATATATATATAAATAAAACAGTAAAAAAAAACTAAAACCATAAAAAAAATCATCACCTGAAATAAATTAATCACCTTTTGATGTACTAAAATAGCTAAAACTGAAATTAAAATTAATAAAAACTACACAGACATTTAAAAATAAAAATAAATAAAACAACAAAATTACTAAAACTGTTATGAAAAGAGGAAACAAATAAAAACTATTTAAAATATAAAATCTATAATAGCAGCTCTATGATGCAAAATGAAAAACAAAACCCTGATTCTTTAAAATTGACTAAAACCATAAAAAAAATCATCGCTTGGAACAAATAAAATTTTTATTTAAATTAAAAACTTTTATTCTAAAATTAAAATGAAAAGGGAAATAAAAAATAGTTATTTAAAAAACAATAGCAGCGCAATGACAGAGATAAAAATTTAAAAAAAGATTCTCGAAAATTGACTAATTTATAAAAAGCTTAAAACTTATTTTCATTTTTTATATACTAAAATAACTAAAACTGAAGTAAAAATTAATAAAAACCTAAAATTAATAAAATCCAAAATTAACATAAAAAGGTAAAAACAATTTAAAATATAAGAAAACTATAATAGCAGCTTAATAATGTAAAATGAAAAAAAAAAGACTAACATTTTCTTGAAAATTGACTCAAACTAAAACCATAAAAAAACATCACTTTAATTACATTTTTATTGAAATTAAATGTAAAGAGCTGAAACTTTTTTATTTTATGTACTAAAATAACTTAAACGTATAAAAAATTTATAAAAACTGCATAGACATTTAAAAAAATAAAACAACAATAAAATTATTAAAACTTTAAATAAAATTAAAATGAAAAGGGTAAATAAAAATAACTTCAAATATAAAAAAACTATAATGATACAAAATAAAAATAAATTATTCTTGAACATTGACTAAAACGAAAACCATAAAAAAAAAAGATCACTTAAAATAAATTAAACTTTAATTTAGGCTTTTTTTGTTTAATGTACTAAAATAACTAAAACTAAAATATAAAAAATAAAAATTACACAATTAAAAATTAACAATTACTAAAACTCTAAAATTAAAATGAAAAATAAAAAATAATTTAAAATATAAAAAAACTATAATAGCAGCTCAATGATACAAAATGTAAAACAAAACTTAAAAATGTGAGTTTCTTCTCTTTTAAAAGAATGATATGATACTATTATAGTTTTTTATATTTTGCATCAGTTTTTATTATTTTCTGTTTTAATTTTAAAGTTTTAGTCATTTTGCTGTTTTTTGTAATTTTGTATGTTATTGTTTTTAAATATGTATATATAGTTTTAGCATTTTTAATCATATTGTAGTTGTAATTCTTTTAGTACATCAAGTTAAATTAAATTATTTCAGTTTATTTTATTTCACATAACTTTTTTTTGTTTTAGTTTCTGTTAACTATAATAGCCTTGCTATTGTCGACACTGAGGTTTTTGATAATGTAGCAGTAATAAAAGAGCAGGATATGTTATGATTGTTTTGGAGCAACTGACACATGGACACTTGTGAAATATGTAAATGAATTTTGGGAGATCATTTCCTGTCAATCTCTCACCTGTGGTGGTGTAGTAGGGTCAGAGAAACATCCCTGATTTCTCCCCCACATCTGTGAGGCCAGTTCAGGATATAATACATCAGTGCAGAGCGCCACCTTCTGGGCACAATCCGCCACGTACACCGGTGGCCAAAACCGAGATGAAACCAGCAGGTCCAGATGATCTCGAGCACTTTCTCTGCGGACGATATACTTGGATCCACACACGACCTGCAGAGATCAGACTTACACATCAGCTCACCAGGGGCCGGTTGCATAAAAGGTTTAGACTAGTCTTAAAAAGTTAGTCTGCTAATTTTTTCTTTAAGACTGGTCATATATTTTTTTATTCGGTTACAGAAAAATGTAGATTAGTCTAAGTTGAATCCAAAAAATAAGACTGATTACCCTTTGGTTAACTGATAGTTGGTCAAACTAGTACTTAAGACACTGTCCCAACATAGAGGCTAAGTTTATGCAACTGGCCCCGATCAGAAAACAAATAATCAACAAAAAGCTGTGCTTCAGTGAGTCTGGTACCTGATGGGGACACACTTTACTGACTCTGCCTGCTGTCATGAGCGTGTCGGGCCGCTGTGCCGTCCACAGGCCGTTCTGTGTGTGTGAATACAACAAAGACACAGACACCAGCAGCTCATCCTGTCAAAATGAGACCAGCAGTTCATTCTGTCAGTATTATTACTACAGGGATATTTAGAGTAACTCGACTTCAAGGATTAGTTCACTTCCAGAATGATTTACTCACTCCCATGTCATCCAAGATGAAGGTTTTTGAGGAAAACATTCCAGGATTGTTCTCCATATAGTGGACTTCAATGGGGATCAACAGCTTTAAAGGGCTCTACACAATCCCAGTCAAGGAATAAGGGTTTTATCTAGTGAAACGATCTGTCATTTTCTACATTATTATTATTTTTTTAATTACATTTTATCTACTTTTTAACCACAAACGCGCGTCTTGCACTAGCTTGACGCCAGTGTTAATTTTGACAGCAAATTTTGATTTAGTCTTAGTCTTTTAAATAAAATGCCATTTAGTTTTAGCCATGTTTTAGTTATCTGAACCGTTTTACTATCGTACGATTTTAGTCAACTAAATCTAAATCAGTAGATTTAGTCAGCTAAATTCTAATGGGTTTAGTTACAGTGTAATGAATTTATTAAGCATTTATCTAAAAGAGCCAAAATTATTGTATATGTTTGATATTAAGGTTTTATCATGATAGACACCGATTTAACTGCTGTGACACGCAACATGCCTTTATAGTAAAATTAAATGAAACCACTTCTCATGAAGAAACAACAACATGGTCTTTTCAATGAAATGCCAATGGTTGTATAGACTAATTATGCTTTCTTTATAACTTGTTTACCACATTCTATTTCACTCTCAATAGATATTTTTTTTCATGTCTGTAAGGCAAGTATTCACAGAGTTTCAAAGTTTCGCGCTCAGGTTCACAGAGGCCAAGACAGAAAGCGAATCCTGTTTGCCTTATTTTACAAAAGCGCAACGTTTTGTTGTTGTTGTGTTGCACACAAATAAACAGTCTTTACAGATTCGAAAGATGTATTATTTGTATCTGTATGACCAAAAATGACTATTTTAAGAGCAAGTGACCGCACCAGAGCCTCAATCTGTCATGCAGTAAGCGCGCTACTGTTCTCTACTATTTTTCTTGGTTAACATTAGATTGAACGGCCATGAAAATTTGCTACTACTTATATATTTCAGATGAAAAGCCATATTTGAGGTTGATGAATGATAGGTGAGCATGGATGTCCTGCCCGATGTAATATGTTACAACAGATCAGCTGTTAATGATCTGTTCATCACAGACTGCGTGACTTCGCCACTTCTTGTGGATTATTATTATTTTTGATCAACCAAGCCTCTTCTAAGTCGACTATTAAGGGGCAGCCCTAGTGTTTACAAAGCGAACGTACAAAGAAAGTCAAATGTTCTATTACAAAAAAAGGTAAAACAATGATTTTTTCACTCTACCATATCTTTTTGGTTCCAGAGTACAAAGACGAAGAACCACATGTGATGTCAATGTGATTACATAATGCGTGAGGTCGAGCAAGTGCAAGACAAGCATTTGTAGTTAAAAAGTATATATATATATATATATATATATATATATATATATGTGTGTTTCACTAGATAAGACACTTATTCCTCGGTTGGGATTGTGTAGAGCCCTTTGAAGCTCCATTGAAACTGCAGTTTGGACCTTCAACCCATTAATCCTCATTGAAGTCCACTATATGGAAAAAAATCCTGGAATGTTTTCCTCAAAAACCTTCATTTCTTTTCAACTGAAGAAAAGACATCATCTTGGATGACATGGTAAGTAGATTATCAGGAAATTTTAATTCTGGAAGTGAACTAATCCTTTAAGGTGTGTGTGTGTTTTGCTGTGTACTTTATCAGTGTCTGCAGCAGCAGGAATCCCACATTTCTGCAGCACGTCTCTGAGCTCATCTTCACTGTGCAGATCCATCTGATCTGGAATCAGACGACCCTCATGGATCAGGCGCACCAGGACAGATGGGTCCCCTGAAACAAACACACACACACACACACACACACACACACACACACACACACACACACACACACACACAGGGAATAATGCTGAAAATCGAGTACCAGGTGACCCTTACAACAAAAAGAAGAACTTGTTAAATGAAGTAATTATTTGTTTTAGCCAGCTTCATAAAATTAAGGTTGAGCCACTGATGGAAATGTCCTTACTACCTTTCTGGGCCTTAAACGTGTCAGTTGTGTTGCTATCTATGCAGGGTCATAAAGCTCTCAGATTTTCTCAAAAATATCTTAATTTGTGTTCTGAAGATGAACGAAGGTCTTACAAGTTTGGAACGACATGAGGGTGAGTAATTAATGAATTCATTTTCATTTTTGGGCAAACTAATTCTTTAAACACGTCTCTCTGTTGACTCAGTACCTGTGAGTTGCGTGTCAGACGTGAGTTTGTCTTTCTCTGTGTTGATGACGGCAGAGTTTCTCATGAGAGGAGGGATGAACGGGGCGATGATGGAGGCGTCAAAGCGTGTGATGGGAAAGCTGGAGGGAAACGCCGCCTGTTCCAGCGCCTCGTTCTCCATCGTCAACCAAAACTCGTCAACGTGAACCTCATCTGTCGCCTGGAAATCAGGCCACGTGAACTACAGAGAGAGACAAACAGTGAGTTACTGTGCTATATTTTGCTTCATTAAACATTGTGTTATTTTATAGTATAGTAATGTAGTATATGAATATTTTGGATGACATTTTTTAAATTTATATTTTTACAACTTTAAGTTTATTTTTTAATGTTTCTATTAGAGTTAATTCATATTAATAAATAAAATAAAACATAATAATTATATTGCAGTTTTACTTTTATTAAATTTTAGTATCCTAACTTAAGTATATTTAATTTACTGTAGTTATCAACAAGTGACTTGTTTTGAGTTTTTATCATGTATTATTTCATTTTAATTCACCTTTTTTTCAATTAATCAATTCATTTTCACACTTCAAGTTAAACAAAAAAATGTGTGTTGGTGTATGTAAGTATTTATATATATATATATATATATATATATATATTTTTTTTTTTTTGCTTTATTTTATATTTATTTCAGTTTTACTTTTAAATCATTTTATTACTTCAACTTAAGCTTACTTAAGTTCCTGTAATTGGTAAAGCAACATTTGACTTGTTTGAAGTTTTTCTACCATTTATATGTTATTTTAATTCAGAATTTAAAGAAAATAATTTGTCATACTTCAAGTTCAACAGCAACAAAAAATAAATAAATAAACAAATAAAAATAAAAATTATAAATGTTGCCTTGGCCACTAATTTAAATAAAAGAAGTTTCTTTTTTTATTTTAGTTAACATTTCCTATAAATAAATTTCATACTTAATTTTTTTTATTTTAATTCCGTTACATTAAAAATATCAGTACATAAAATATATCAGTAAACATTTCCTTTATTTCAAGTAATGAAAATGTTTTTTTTTTTAAGGTTTTGCTTTTTGTATGTATTTATGTATGTATGTATATTTATATTTAGCTTTGTTGAATTTTTCATCTACTATTTTTATTTTATTTCAGCTTTTTCAATAAATTAAATAATGTTTGAAATGATAAAGCCATTTTTATTTTAGTTATATTAAAAAAAATATATATATATAAAATACTTTTTTCTAATTTTGTTACTTGAAATATATAAACATTAAATTAAATTAAATAATTAAATAAAAAAATTAAAAACCATAAACTTATAATTAAAAATTGTAATTTAATTCAATTTAATGCCACAGAAAAATTTCTTTGATATTGTAAAACAACTAAAACTAAAATAAAAATGTTTAAAATGTATATAGACATAAACCTCTATTTATGTATGTATTTATTTACTTACTTATATTTAATTTTTCATCTACTATTTTTTATTTTATTTCAGCTTTTTTTCAATTTATGAAACAATGTTTGAAACTTTTTTTTTAAACTATTAAATTATTTTAATTTCCTGTTACATAAAAAAAAAAGATATACAGATTTAAAAGAAAAGACAAAAAAATAAACGTCTAATTTAAAATGTAAAATTATTGAATTGAATTTGATAAACTAAAAAGATTAATATCACTCATTGGCATTACCTCCACGTTTTTGAGCAGTAACACGTTGTTGGAGTTGCGTTGTGCGATCTCCAGTTTGGGAGCGATGCCGCACACTCCACAGATCATGTCGTTATAGTCTCGAACCGTCAGACATTCAAACGCCCAGTAACCGCTACAGAACAGATCCTGAACACGCGACAGCTGATCCGAGCTCAACGCGCCATCTGAACGACACACAGACAGACACAGACACATTAACCTCATGCACACGCTCAGTATATGAGAAATGAGGATGATGAAGCACCTGTGAGCGTCAGTGAGTGTTTGATGATGCTGAGAGCGGCGTTTGCAGGTTCATCGCCCAGTCTGAGCTGATGTCTCATCTTGAAGAACAAATCCAGCGTCACCAGCAGCTTATTACCCACGTTAAACAGACCTGACAAAAACATACACACAGAAACGCAAACTGCAGTAACACATATCAACACAATGTTGCATTCTCAATGTCACATTTTAGCACTGAGACACTATAACAGTTTTTATTTCAGATTTTCTGTTTTTGTTTTAACAGTTTTTATTCAATTTAAATTTTATTTTGAATTTATTTTATTCAAGATTTTCATTTTAATTACAATTGTAGTAACTCTTATGTATGTTTTTGTTGTTGTTGTTTTATTAGTATTTGTTTTTTATGCATATTTAGTTTTTCTTACTTATTTTTAATTAGTTTTTCATATTTTCAGTTTTTAATTTTAAAGTTTTAGCAATTTTGTTTTGCATTTTTCTTTTTAAAATATGTCTGTGTATTTTTTTAATGAATTTTCTTACTAGTTTTATTTTTATTTTCATATTTTCTGTTTTTATTTTAATGTTTTAGTAATTTTGTGTTTGTCCTTCTTAAATATATTGTTTTAAATATTCCTGTATAATTTTTTCAGTTTTTTATTTTAATTTTTAAGTTTTAGTCATTTTGTTTTGCATTTTTCTTTTTAAAATATGTGTTTTAATTATTTGTTTTATTAGTTTTATTTTTATTTTCAGATTTTCTTTTATTTTAATATTTTTTTTAAATATATATATATATATATATATATATATATATATATATATATATATATGCCTGTTAGCTTTTATTTCCACATTTTCTGCGTTCATTTTAATTTCTGTTCAAATTTTTGTACTATAAAAAAGTCTATATAGTTTTTTTAATTATTTATTTTTAATTACATATTTTTATATTTTCTGTTTTTTATTTTAATTTTTAAGTTTTAGTCATTTTGTTGCGTATTTGTCTTTTCTTTTCTTTTTTTTTAAATGTCTGTATGTTTTCGATTTATTCATTTTGCATTTGAATTAACTTTTATTTTCATATATTCTGCTTTCAGTTAATTTCAGTTAATAAAGTTTTTGTACTATTAAAAATGTCTATATAGTTTTTTTTTTATTATTTATTTTTAATTCTTATTTTCATATTTTTTGTATTATTTTGTGTTATTTTAATTTTAGTAATTTTGTTGTGCATTTGTCTTCTCCTTTATTTGTTTAAATGTCTGTATAGATTTTTAAATTAATTTTCATCTTAATTTCTGTTAAAGTTTTTGTCATTTTTATTTATTTGTATATGTCTATAGTTTTTCTTCATTTTTTCATTTCAGTTTTCAATTTTTTTTCCCATTTATTTTATTCTAGTTAACGCTTATTTTATTTGAAGTTTTAGTGATTTTGTTGTGTGCTTTTTTGTGTTATTTTTTATTTCTATATCGTTTTTAGTTGTAATCATTTTAGCACTAGTAAGTTAAACTAAACAAAAATTTGAAATGTAGCTTTGGCAAATAATTGAAATTAAATAAGATTAAGGTTTTTTTAATACTTTTTTTTTTATTATTTATATAAAGGCGTTTGAAAAACTACTATAATGGCAGAGCAAGTTTTAAAAGTATCTTTCCAAGCAGATTAGTTAAACGTGTATTTAACATCTGATTTAATGATTTAATTTTTATTTGTGTGTGTGTGTGTGTTTTTACCTGGATGCAGATCTGTGAAACTGTGTATGGCCAGACACTGGAGATTCGTACAGACTGTGAGATGTATACTGACTGGACAAATCAAGCGCTCTGTCAACAACCAGCATTCCTCCAAACCTGCAAGTGAACTAAACAACACAACATTTACGTCTCCATATGAGAACACATGGGTTTTGTGTGATCAGGTTGCTCTCACCTCTGGTCTCCTTTGAGCAGTGGGTACTGACACAGACTGCAGTGCGTCGCTGCCGGCTCGTAGAAGCTCGGCCATCCGCCGGTCTCCTCGGTGTGGTTCTGCTGGTCATTGAGCTGCTGTATGAGGCTGAAGACGTCCTGCAGCTCAGTCTCGCTCTCGGGGAACTGCAGACAGGAGCGCAGCAGACTGACAGTGGAGTGACGCTGCTGCTCTTTTTGAGCAGCAGTCAGAGGCTGAGATGCGTCCAACAGAACCGCAGAAGAGCACACATCCTCAGCGGACGCCTGGAGAAAACACATATAACCAGAGGAATCTCGATTTACACAATGCAAAACTCAACAAGACTGTAAAACCATAAAAAACTGAGACCATAAAAGCATTGTCATTATTTTCATAATTAAAATTAAAATATGAAAAAACTTCATTGTATTTTATTTCACCTATTTGTCAAGGCAACATTCAATTGTTTTGTTTAGTTTAACTTTAAGTACTAAAATTACAAAAACAAAAACTATGTAGCCATATAAAAATACATAAATAGACAGATGATAAATATAAAAAAATTATTATATAGTTATATTTAAAGAAAAATAAGAAAAAATAAATATTAACTATTTTTTTAAATGTATTATTTATATTTATTTCAGTTAGTTAGCTTCCAAACAATTCAAAGAAAAATAAAAAACAATAAAAACTACAAAAACAACTCAATTTCTAAAATTTCAAATAAAATACATTTTAATTGAGATGTTACTTATTTTTACTTTTTAAATGTATTATTTGAATGCATTTATTTCAGTTAGTAACAATTTAAAGAAAAATATATTTAGAAAAAAAAAAAAAAAAACGACAAAAACAACTCAATTTCTAACATTTCAATTAAAATAAATGATAATATATATGTTATTTATTTTTTAAATGTATTATTTATATTTATTTCAGTTTCAGTTTTAATTTTCGTTTAGTTTAACTTCAAGTACTAAAATTACTAGCTAAAACTGTTAGTAAAAACCATATAGATATATTTAAAAATAAAAACGATAAAAATGACAAACACACAACTAAATTTCTAAAATTTCAAATAAAATGTTGACTGAAGAAAAAATACCAATTTATTTTCCTTTTTCTTCATTAATTCTTTTTTAATATTTATTTCAATCAGTTGTTCAGCTAGTTGCAACAGAATTTTTATTTATTTATTTATTTATATTTTTAAAATGTATTATTTATATTTATTTCTTTATTTTTTAAGGTAGATGCAACATTTAAAATTTGACTGAATCAAACATTTCTCTATGAACCTTGCCTTATACACAGAGGCATTGTCATGTTAGAATAAAAAAAGGGCCCTGTCCAAACTTTTGCTATAAAATTAGGAGGACACAATTCCCTAGAATATCATTATATGCTTAAACATTAAGATTAGTACTCATGGAAATTACTAAAGTAGTCAAACCTGTTCATTAGAAGGGGGTGTCACAAATATTTCGGCAATATTGTGTATATACACACACAACAAAATTACTAAAATTTGTATCAAAATGAAAATGAAACTGAAAAAAAAAAAGATAAACAAAAATAAATAAAATACTAATAGAAACAATAATAGTTTATTAATGATAAAAATGGCAGTATTTTTTAAACAACATTTGAGTTACTAGTGTTGGTTTAAGTTGAGTGTCTGCTGTTAAGCGAGTGCTGGAACTGACTGTGAGTTTGTTCTTCTTGGTGGGTTTGTTGGTGAGCTCCCAGCCGCAGGTCGGACAGTGTTGAGGTTTGTGTCTGTTCTTATAGACGTAATCACACGCCGGATTCTTACATCGACCGCGACCTCTCGCCGTAGACAAACCCAGAGCCTGACGAGCAGAAAAATACATACAGAACTGAACAAGAGTCACCAGACTAAATATTCAAACTGTACATGTGAAACACAGAGAAACACAAATATGCTCAATCATTCGTTTCTGCCTCAGCAGTGTGTGAACACTAACTAGGGAGGATCCAGCTGTTTTCTTGAAGGGCAGCATGGAGAGGATCTTGACGCCGTTGTCTGTGATGATGTACTGGTTACTGCTGACCGTCATGGGCTTCTGAAATCACAGTTTTTACAATCAGACAGCAGTTTAAATTATATCGCTGGGCGATATGGCAAAAATGTATATATATTTATTTATATATAATATATTTTTCGATATATAAACTGTTAATGCTGCCAGCCTTAAAAGAGTATCCCAAGTATGACTGAAGCCATAAAAATTTGAGGGTTCATTAAAGTATAGTTTATTAACAAAAACATACACATTTGGCCTTAAAAAAATTGACAACTTACTAAAATAAATTAAAAACTAAAAGTGACAAAAGAAGGTAAATGAGAGTAAATGTGCAAAATGTAAACATAAAACTGTTGTAAACATAATTTGTAAGTAACACAATTACAGTTTTTTCTTTTCTAGAAAGACAAGTCTGTCTACATCGTCTGGCTTTAAGAGGTAGATTTAATATGCAAAATAAAACTATAACATAAAACTATACAATTTCTAGCCAGTGCAGTTTTACAGATCGTTTTAATCTGCGCCTTGCCGCATTTCAAATAGCCAAACCACTTCCATATGGCTGAATTCGTGCTACCTTTTTTGTCCACAATTTCATAATTTTTGGATAATAACTTGAGGTTAGTTTCACTGTCGCCGCTGCTTCCAATCATTTTTGTTGTCCTTGTGTCAAGTTTGCTTTGCAAAGTGCCACAGGAAATTGACTTTGCTCTTTGACGTGAACTTTAAAAGCTGCATGCTGATTGGCTGTTGTCGCATATTTCTGTTGTGTGATTGGCTCTTATATTAATCCATATTGAGTAAAAATGCCTAGAGCTTATTATCGCTATCGACATATCCCACTGAGCAAAGTTACATCCAGCGAACGTCTTTTTATGTCTTTACAGACGTTGAAAAGACGTCCACTGAGGAGCCAGAATGAAAGTTTTTAAGACGTCTTTTTCTAACGTGTTCTGGACGTCCGATATAGACGTTCAGTGAACCTCTGTACAAGGTTAAAAACTAGTTCAAATGAGGTTAGTAGACATATTTCAACATCAGTTAAGATTCATTTTGACATCATTTATACTGTTTCTGGAACAAATAAACACTCTCAGGATACATTAGATTTCAAATGTTACTGCAATGTCATTTCCATTTATAATCGCAAAGCAACTCACAGACACTGTCCAAAAATGATGAAAATAAAGAAATCTTCACTGAAACAGTGTTTATGAGATAATTAAATGATTACAGCATGAGCTTCACTCATTACTGACTTTAATTCTGTCAGACATCTATAGCTTTTATTAATAATCACCAGAGGTTTAGATGTTGGTATTAGTTTCATTTGAAGTCACCATTGTTGTGGATAGTGGTTGCTTTAGCTGGGATCTTGCATTAGCTTGTTGTTTGGCTGTTATAACTGTGTTTGATAAAAACACAACTGATCTCAGCTTCATGCTGGTGATAAATAAAATCATCAGGAAACAAGTATCTGATGTTATGATTTTAGTACTGTGTCTAAAACCACTAAACATTGTGAGTCTGCAGTACAGGTGCTGAGAGTAGAGAAATAATCACTTAATCTGAAGATGGACAAAATGCATATTTTTATGGATATTTAAGGAAACGGAGCATTGAGACACACAGACATCAAGATTTTGCACATGAATCACAACAATGGTGACAAACAAAAAAGCTTCATAGTACAAACTCATTCTTAATTCCCAAGCTTTTTTGTTCTGATTGTCACCGTTGTTGTGAGTCCTGTGCAAAATCTTGATGTCAGTGTGTGGCTTCATGACACATTTTCTAAAAGTATTTAGTATATATGCTTTTTCGTCCATAAATAATTTCAACCAGCAAAATTGAATATCAGACGCTCATCTTATTACATGTTTACCATCATTAACTGAAAGATGTCAACACTTGATAGCTTTCTCTGTCATAACGCTTGTGTTTCACAAACACTGTCACAACAGTCAAAAAAAAGATAATATAAGAAGTACAAGGATCAAGATCCCAGCTAAAGCAACCACTATCCACAACAATGGTGACTTCAAATGAAACTAATACCAACATTTAAACCTCTGGTGATTATTAATAAAAGCTATAGATGTCTGACAGAATTAAAGTCAGTAATGAGTGAAGCTCATGCTGTGATCATTTAATTATCTCATAAACACTGTTTCAGTGAAGATTTCTTTATTTTCATCATTTTTGGACAGTGTCTGTGAGTTGCTTTGCGATTATAAATGGAAATGACATTGCAGTAACATTTGAAATCTAATGTATCCTGAGAGTGTTTATTTGTTCCAGAAACAGTATAAATGATGTCAAAATGAATCTTAACTGATGTTGAAATATGTCTACTAACCTCATTTGAACTAGTTTTTAACTAGTTTTCATTTCAACGTCCGACAAAGACGTCAAAAAGACGTCTTTTGGACATAACTTTGCTCAGTGGGATATTTTTAGCGCGATTCGATATGATATTGTTTATCGGCACGGCTTTATTCTGAGATTATTGCTATTGGGCAAATGGATGTATACGTAAATGCTTAGAGAATGCATGTGTTACCAATATACCGAATCATCTGTTTATATTTTAATAAACCCTTGTTGATACACTAAACACCAGAAAAATATCAGTCTTTGCACAAGTTTTCTATGTTAAAAAAAGGAAACAATCATGCATTATGGATGTGACAAAAAAGGGGAAATGTTTTTGATAGACTACGTACTTTGTGGAATTTCTGCTAATTAAAAATGCACAAACTAATACTCAACAAATAGAGAAGTGATGGCTCTTCACAGAACATATAATTGTTACTTTATTTTGTGTGTGTGTCTTTTTTTGGGGGACTATATACACTTATGGATGTGACAAGCCTGAAAACAGCACTTACCAGACTATGGAAAATCATGCACTAAAAAAAAAATTGCTTTAAAACTTTAAGAGACCGCACATGGGTATTTGAACCACCAAATGCTGACATCCGTGAAAACCTTTCATAAAACTTTTTCATGGTTTACCTTTGTGCCCTATTATTATTTCAGATTTGTGTTGTCAGATTATATTTATTATTTTTCTTATTGTTATTTTTATATAATTATATATTATTATTATTATTTTGTATTATTACATTATTTTCTCATATTATTATTTTTAAAATATTTTTTAATTATCTATCAGATTTTCATTGATTATTATTATTTTGTATTATCGCTGTTATTATTATTGTCATAGTTACAGTTCATCCAGAAAGTATTCACAGCACTTCACTTTTTCCACAGTTTGTTATGTTATACAGCCTTATTCCAAAATGGATTAAATTCATTATTTACTCAAAATTCTACAAACAATACCCCATTAAGACAACGTGTCTGTAATCTTTGCAAATGTATTAAAAATAAAAATGGGAAAAAGTATGTATATAAGTATTCACAGCCTGTTTCCACTGATCATCCTTGAGATGTTTCTACAACTTGATTGAAGTCCACCTGTGATCAATTCAGTTGATTGGACATGATTTGGAAAGGCACACACCTGTCTATATAAGGTCCCACAGGTAACAGCATGCAGAGCACAAACCAAGCTATGAAGTCCAAGGAATTGTCTGTAAACCTCTGAGACAGGATTTTATTTAGGCACAGATCTGGGGCATATATTTCTGCAGCACTGAAGGTTCACAGAAGCATGTAGCCTCTGTTACCCTTAATGAAAAACATTTGAAACCACCAGGACTCTTCCTAGAGCTGGCCTCCTGGCCAAACTGAGCAATTGATAGAGAAGGGCCTTGTCTAGACTGGTGAACAACAACATGATGGTCGCTCTAGTTGAGCTCCATGATCATATACAGTTGCAATCGAAATTATTCAACCCCCCAGAGACTGCAGTACTTTAGAAATGCAAGATTTTATAAGGATCCAGGACTTTATAAAAATTGCATCTACAACAGTTTACTTGCATATTTAAAGTGACAATGTCAATATATAATGTTATGTTTTTGAGTTATGGGATTTTTTTAATAAAACAGCTATGTCATCATTTATTTAAATTATTCAACTTTGCTCTTTTAAATCACTTATGGTAGGGAATAAAATAGTTTTAAAACGTAAGCCTTTAGAAGCTCTAGCGTGGGCTGTTACACATAAATACATTTAGCCCACGCATGTGCTGAAGTTGAGGAGCAAATTTTAAGTCAACAGAGCTCTCGAAAAAGCTATAGAGAATAAATAGTTTTATTGTATTAGAAAGTCTTAGGCTATATGAAGATTTCCAAGACAATGAAAGTTTGTCGAGACACAGATGGCAGCCTTAGTTTAAAGTGTGTTGTACCAGAAAACCTTTGAGGGTGTTGAGGAAAAGGCACAATATTCATGAAATGTTTGATCAGAGCAACTGAGGAAAACCTGCAATGTACAGCCAAAAACTTGCAAGGTGACCCGACGAAAGGAGGAAAAACATAAAAAAAAACACTAGACAAGTATGACCTTCATGTTGAGGAATCTTGCTGAATTCCACTCTTAACCAAGAAGAACAGAAAGGCCTGCTAAAATTTATTTTAGACCTGTTTGGACCCATGGATCAGCATTATGTCTGGTGCAAAAAAGGAAAAACTTCTAAGCAGAAGCACACCACCTTCATGGTCAAACATGGAGGTGGGCCAGTCCTGTTAATGGGGTTGTTTTACTGTTGCAGGAAGTGGAAATCTGACCATATGAAGGATATCATGGATTCTTTGAAGTATCAGGCCATTTTGGCAAGAATTGTGATGCCTTATTATTTGTAATAAATTTGCAAAGATTTCAAACAAACCTCTTTCACACTGTCATTATGATGTATTGTTTGTAGAATTTGGAGGAAAATAATTAATTTAATCCATTGTGGAATAAAAGGCTGTAACAAAATGTAACTTAACGTAATGTTAATTGTAATGTAAGTAAAGTCACCTGTTGTAAGGCACTGGGTGTGATCATGTGACCCAGCTGTTTGAGGGTGCTGGGCTTCAGTCCTGCGATGTGTTCACTGGCTGATGGTTTAACTGGAAACAACAACACAACAAATTACATCTAAGACAGACAACAGGTAATCAGATAAAATAAAACCCAACAGATAAAAAACACAATACCAAGATGATTAGATGTTTCTCACCTGCTCTGATGACACTAGCATCTGATTTGACTTTATCAGGAGGAACTGTGATCCACTGCACAACTGCAGACTGAGCGCCTGTATCTGTCAACATCAGATCCATTTCATTTACATTTGAACTTTCTGCACACATGTATGTGATCAGGGATTAGTTTAATGTTTTAAAATAAAGTTTGACTCACTATTCTGTGCGGGAGCAGGAAGAATAGCT
The DNA here is from genome assembly GCA_033026305.1 of Cirrhinus molitorella. Classification (NCBI taxonomy): domain Eukaryota; kingdom Metazoa; phylum Chordata; class Actinopteri; order Cypriniformes; family Cyprinidae; genus Cirrhinus; species Cirrhinus molitorella. The sequence continues at coordinate 9,932,191 of CM065129.1, forward strand.
CTTATCCGGCGTTTCTGTAAAGCACTGCTGGCTTTTTCTCTCGTGACAACCTGAATTTGACCACCACCCAATGATCTGAAACAAGCAAAACAGAGAGCTGAATGCGGAAGATCAAGACAAAAAAAAAATAAAAATACTTGATGCATATTGTGCAGTGCATGTGAAACAGTACACAGTATGCAATAATAGACATTTCACCCAGTAATACAGGATCTCATTGTACTGCATGTTTAATTCAACATTGCTGCCAATTTATCAGTCATTTTTTATTTTTAATCCAATTTTGTGCAAAAAAAAATAGTTCCAATGCAGTTGGATCAGATAGTAAGTCAAAAAAGAGATGCTAAAAATCACATTTGAGATGTTTTTACTGTTATCTAAAAGTACAACTATTAAAAATCATTTTCAGTATTGAAATAAAGCTGAAATATATCTAACAAATATTAGATGAAAATTAATATTGGAAATGTTCTGTCTTAAATAAATGCGTTTAAGTTGAAGAACTAAAATGACTAAAACTGGAACTGAAATAAAGAATTGAAATTCATTGAAGCTAAAGAAAAATATTTAGAAAATGTTAGGGGTTAGGTTAGGTTAAGGTAAAAATTACAAAAGCGTAAAAAAGAAATCACTAAAACTTAAAGTAAATTAAAAATATAAAAGAAAAGCAAATTTCAAATAGTAATAAATGCTATAATTGTATATAAATAATATTAAAAATGGAAGGTCACTCTCTGCATGACAGATGGAGGCGCTGGTGCGGTCACTTGCTTTTAAAATACTCTGTCATTTTTGGTCATACAGATAAAACTAATACATCTTTTGAATCTGTAAAGACTACATTTAATTGTGTGCACTCAGAATAATAACAAAATTTTGCGCTTTTGTAAAATAATGAAGGCAAACAGGATGCGCTTTCTGCCGTCTCAGTCTCTGGGAAATTGAACTTCGAATCTCCGTTTATACTTGCCTTACAGACATGATAAATATAGGCTATATATAGAAAACAAATATTCTCAGATTATGTAATCCATATGAAACATTCATAAAGACGCTACTGGGAAGATGACGAGTCAGTGTTGCCTACTTCATCTTTTAAGCCGAAAACAAAGAAAGCCCTAGTTTATAAATAAATTGTTAAAACGTTAATGCCGTCTCCTTGCTGTTTTTCCCTAAAACATTCAGAATTATTATATCAGCCGGTGCGCTTTGGCAATCTTTTTTTTGTGCGCTTGAGCCGGTGTTAATTTCGTTGACGAATAATTTTTGTCAACATTTTTTTCACAGACGAAAACGAAATGATAACGAACTAACAGTCTTTTTGAATGACAAAAACTATGACAAAAATCTACTGTCATTTTCGTCAACGAATGAAAACCAGACGAAAATGTTAGGGAGGGACGATTTGGAAAGAGATTCATTCAGAAAAATCTGTTGCGTGGTAGGAGGTTAAATACGTGCAAACTGGCGGGACAGAAGCTAAAATACACTTGCTGCACGTCTTATAAAACAAAAAAAGTGTCAGTATGTGGGAGAAGTGCAGACATATGGATACATTTAACAACGCAAGGGAGAACTCAGTTCGGTCTTGTTTACTGAGCGCAGATACCAAAGCATACACACAGAAAGCACGTCTCACACTCTTTTGCGTTGCGTAAACTGAGAAATACACACAAAATGATCTCAAAATTGTCAGATTTGACGAGTATTCACGTAAACGCAGCCGATTACATCTTAAATGAAAGTAAACAGAAGAGAGAAAGTGTATCAGTACACTGCATCCATACCATTCGTGCATTCGGTTTTAAAGGGACATTTAGTTGTTATAGTCCGAGTCACTGATGTTGATCAAGCAACAAAAGAAAGACAGAAAACCACTCATTGCTCTTGACTGAATCACTTACATAGCTCTTAACATGAATCTAAATTCGTTAAATTATATGTCTGTTTGAAAGAATGAAGAATATGGTAAACAAGTTACTATAAAGAATGCATAGTTATATAACCATTGGTATTTAATTGAAAAGAAGACCATGCTCCTTATGAGAAGTGGTTTTATTTAATTTTAATATTAAGGCATGTTGTGTATCACCGCAGTTAAATCATGTGTTTATAATAATAAAACCTTAATATCAAACCTAGCCTATATAATGAGTTTGGACATTTTAGAGAAATACTTAATAAATGCATTGCACTGTAACTAAACTCATTCAAGTTTAGCAGACTAAATTTATTGTAGATTTAGTCGACTAAAATCGTATGATATTTAGTCGACTGAAACTAGACTAAAGCTAAAAACAATTCAGATGACTAAAACTAAATGGCATTTTAGTCAAAAGACCATGACTAAAACTAAATCAGAATTTGCTTTCAAAATGAACACTGGCTTGAGCGGTTATTAGGTTATGTAGGCAATTAAAAGCTCATTATTATGATTGATATGGTTTATTAATAAATGTGCGACTAATAGTCAACTAATGCCTAAAATGAATGACTACTAGTTGACCAGAAAAACCTTTAGTCGAGGGCAACCTAATGCATACTGCAAAGGAGTAAGAGTAGTGTGTTATTAGGTTTCTTACAGCAGTGTTGTGCATTCGGTGCTCTGCGCTCCATCAGATGTTTTGACCGCGGCTCCATCAGGTGTTTGTTGGACTAACGCTGTATTCACCCGCTCTTTCTTTTTACGGGCCGCTCTGCGAGCAGCCGCAGTCCCACCGTCCTGAGCTTTATCTGAAAAGGTTTTCTGAGTAATAACAGAAGCCGTCGTCTGCTCTTCTGTCCGTTCTATGTTTTTTGTCTCATTAGGGTCTGATGGATGAGGGTTGGAGTCGTCACCACTCTGTTTACCTGAAGACGGGTCAGAAGTTTTAACTGAGCTTCTCTTAGCCTGTAATAGAGGGAAATGCAATTTGTTTTATATTTTAGGTCATAAACTTTATTTTTCTAAATTATATTTAGATTTATATCATTATATCAAATGTATAGTGGGAATTTAGAAATGTGAAATATTTAGACCTTTTTTGTTATTATTTATTAGCATTTTTTTTATTTAAACATTTTAATAATTGATTTAAATTATTTATTTTAAATCTAAACAAAAACAAGTCAACAATACATGTTTTCATGAAGTAGAACATACATGGAAAGGGCAATTCATTTCTGTGAACCAACATATGAATGTTTAGTTAGTATTTTGTGCTGTATGCTTTGCTTTAATTACCTATTATATTCATATATATAAATGAGTATCAGGTACAGTATGAGTAACACTGAATTAGAGTACACCGAGCAACAGTAGGATGGGTTTGAGGACTCACAGGTGCCACCCATTTTCCCCCGAGATGTTGTCCGCAGTCAGGGCACTGAGGCGGTTTGTGACGGGTCACGTATGAAAACACACACCCGGGTGTGGTACAGTTGCCCCGTCCTCGCCGAGTGTATTTGATGGGCTAAAAACAGAACAGATGTGCGAGTTTTATGTTTGATGCTTTATGAACAGAAATTGTGTTTAACAGAAAGCTGGAAAGCACTTGGGAAGAAATCACAAGCTTCAAGAGGTACACAGCAGGCTTAATATAAAAAATAAAAAAAACAAACAAAAAAAAAAAAAAATATTTATTTCAGCTAGAATTTCTCCTTTTTATTTAGCTTAACCTGATGTACTAAAATAACTGAAAAATCTGAAAAAACAAATCTTATAAAAATGACCAAAACACACAACGAAGTTATTAATCCTTTTTATTTTCTAAAATATTTTAAATAACTTAAATTTGTCACTTTATTACTAATACCATTATTTATTTTATATATATATAATTTTTTTTTAACTAAAATGATTTAAATAAATAATGGTAGTAATAATAAAGTGATAAATATAAGTTATTTAAATTATTTCAGATAATAAAAAGGATTAATAACTTTGTTGTGTGTTTTGGTCATTTTTATAAGATTTTTTTTTTCAGTTTTATATATATAAAATACATAGTAAAAATAATACAAATAAACAAAAATGACAAAATAACTTTTCATTTATTTTCTTAAATAATTTAAAAGATATATATATATAAAAATATGTCTATATAGTTTCCTAATTTATTAGTTTTAGTTAATTTAGTTTTATTTTAATTTAAGTTACACTAAATAAAAATGTGAAATGTTGCCTTGGCAATCTAGCTCAAATAAAATAATCTCAAATTTCTTTGTTTTATTTATTTATCTTTAATAACTAAAAAAATCTATCATTTTAATATATAATTGTAATAATAATAAAAAATAAACTAAAATGTATTACGCACTAAAATAACTAAAAAAAAAACCTTTTGTCAAAAATTTTAAAAACATAAAATTATTTATATATTTTATATACAGAAAATATATTTTATATATATTTTTAAATATTTGTATATTTTATTTTCAATTTAGAAAATATATAAAACAAAAACGTACTTGAAATAAATAAAAAAATTAACTAATGTGTAAAAAATTAACGTATTTTATTCCAGCTAGAATTTCTCCTTTTCATTTAGTTTAACCTGGAATAACTAAATCTAAACTAATCTAAACTAAAACAGTTTTCATTCTGTTTTTCTTTTAAAACTACAATATATATTTATTTTTTTCTAAAATAAAATAAAAAATTATAAATGTAAAATGAATTAATATTTATTTCATAATATTTAATGAATAGTTTAGAAAATAAAAGAAGAAAAAATTACATGTATTAATTTTACTTTATTACTATGAATATTTATTTAAATGTTTTTGGTTTTATATATCAAATATATTTTTAATAATTAAAAAACATATCTTGTTTTAATATAGAATTGTAATAATAATAATAATAATAAAAAGAAACAAAAATGTATCATGTACTAAAATAACTAAAACAAAACTTTGGTCAAAAAATTACAAAACCACACAACAAAATAAAATAAAAAATAACTAAAACTATTTAAATATTGTATTTTCTAAAATAATTTAGAAAATATATAAAAACAAACAATTCAAAATATGAATTAAAACTATAGTATTTCAATGATACTAAAATAACACTGGTGCACAGGTTTATTTGAGCCTGTTTGGGAACAAAATGAGTTTAAAAGTGCTTTTAAAAGAAACTACACACATTTTCTTCCGTTTTACTTTCATCTTAGTTAAACGTTTTGTCTAAGTTAGCAGGTCAGAAGTAAATACTATGACAGATGATTTACTGACCAGTTTAAATGAGGGTTTGGGTTCTGGTTTCACAGTGCTCACTAATGGAAACATCATTATTGGACTGGCCGTGTTAATCACTTTATTCTCCACGAGACCCTAAAAAAACAAAAGACACAGAGTAAATATGAATCACTCATTCATCATTTCTAAAAAGCTGTACATTCATTTGTTTCATTCATGTTTTAACATGGATGATTGACAGCTCACCTGATTGGGTATTATGGCAACCAGATGAGTAGCATCTGCTTTGATCTGCGGCAACAAAGCCCCGCCCTCCATTCCATTCTCTATCGCCATGCCAACCTCTCCATATGACACTCGAGACTCCTCCCTCTTCATGAGAAGAGGTGTGGCTTTGTGAGCGTCCTGAACGAGAGCCGGCAGTCTTTCAATGACGTTCTGGGACGAAGCGTCCTCACTGAGGGCCTCGATGGCGATGCACTGCTCTGTCAGCTCCACCTCACTGCCCAGAGTCATGGGGGACACCAGGGTCTCCTGCGGCGGGGCCCGAGGGGCTCCATCTACAGCTCCGTCCACCAGGGCGTCCGCCTCACCGTCGCCTTCGACTCGCTCGCCTCCCGCTGAACTCTTGGGCAGGAGAACGTAATTCGCCCTCGGGAGGATCTTGCGGAAACCCGGGACATCCTGAGAGGATGCAGCTGCTGATTGGCTGCTCTGAGAAATTAAATGGAAAATTGAGACTTTGGGAGGGTCATGTGCTTTTTGCACTGAAAAAATCACAAATTTTCTTTCAACTAACTAACTTTTTTCCTACTATAGCAGGAAAAAGGTCTAAAAAAAAATTTTTCTAGTATGGTAAGACTACAAAAAACCAATTAGGCTAATTTGTTTGTGATCATATATTAATATAACTATAATATATATTATATTTATTTATTAATATTTATTCATATAAATATTTATATTATTTATATTTACTTGACCATAAAGAGTATTTACTTACTTATATATATGAATAAAATGAATAAAACGTTACCTAAAATTATTATATATAACATGTATTTTCTTAAATAAAATGAAGTATTTAAGAAAAGTCATATAAACACAACTAAAATACTAATATTTAAGGCTGTCTTAATTTCTTTATTTTCAAATGAAAAATCTTTTTATTTTGTCAGAAAACAAAAAAGAGTGACTATAAAGTTTATTTTCTTTTATTTTCTCAAATAATTTTGATAATTTACATTTATATCATGGTTTATATTTACTTTGTTATTAATATTATTATTTACTAAAATATTTTTACATTTTAAATAAGTACAAATATATCAATATATAACCTTAATAATTTATATATATACTAATTAAAAATGTCAAAAACACACAATAAAGTTACAGAACTTTTAACTAAAATTATTTATATATTTTCTTAAATAAAATTGTGTATTTAAGAAAAATCATATAATAATGTTATTTTACAGTACAATAATGTTACAATGCTAGTATTTACGGTTGTCTTAATTTCTTAATTTTTAAATGTTAAACCATCAATCTTTTATTTATTTATTTATTTTATTTTATTTTCTAAGATAATTTATGTCATATATTTAATATTTTTTATATTTACTTTATTATTACTATTATAATTACTTAAATCTTTTTACGTTTTAAATATACAAATGCCCTTAATAATTTGAACACATGCTAATTTAAATACATAATAAAAATTATTTAAACACAACAAAATGAATAAAACTTTAACTAAAATTATTTATATATTTTCTTAAATGAAATTGTGTATTTAAGAAAAATAATATAAGAATGTTATTTTACAGTGCAGCACTGTAAAATTACAATGCTAGTATTTACGGTTGTCTTCATTTCTTCATTTTAAATAATGAAGAAAACCATCAATCTTTTATTTTCATATAAAACCACAGAGAGACCATAAAGTTTATTTTCTAAAATAATTTATATAATTTACATTTACATCATATATATTTTTTATATTTATTATTAAAATTATTACTCATTTACATATTTTTACATTTTAAATATATAAATAACCTTAATAACTTGAACACATACTAATTTAATTACTTAATAAAAATGATAAAAACACAACAAAATTAATACAACTAAAGTTAAAAAAAAATATTTATATATTTTCTTATTTTTTTATATTTAATAAATTAATGAATACAATTAATCATGCTGCCTTATCATATAGTAATCATAACTTTCAAAATGTAAACAGTTGTGATGAAAATAAACAGAAGATGTCTTCACATTTATATGAATTTTAATGCCAAATTAGGAAAATGCAACCACACAAGTACATGTAATTGCATTAAGTATATTTATCAGGCTTACCGGGTCGATGCCATCTTTCTCCATGCGCGCTCTCTCCAGGTAATAACCTCGATCAGCCACGTTCAGCCTCTTCCAGCTGTCGCTGATGCATTTGTTGATCTCAGACTGCGGTAGGTCTGGATGCTCCTGCTGGACGCTCTGATGCACGTCAAAGTAATACAGCAGATACGCCGACCTGTGACAGTAGATAGGCTGTTAGTGCAGTGAAACAACTACAAGTGAACTCCTTGAGCGTTCATGTTTCTCACTGAGGATCTACCTGGGCTTCTTGGGTTTGTCTGAGCTCTCCACGCTGCCTTTGCTCTTGCGTTTCTTCTTGGGTGAAGGAAGTTCCAGAAGCGTGTAGCAGCTCTCCACCTCCATCTCTCCATAGATGGCCTCCATATCTGAAGAAACAGAGGAAGAGGATGAAAGAACTGGACGGAGAGTTTTAAAATCAAGTCATTTATGTACTAGCAATAACATTAGAAAGGTATCAGGTAGATCGTTGATTTATCCATTAAAGCGGGTGATTGCAAGGTTTTGGAAAGACTTTTCTTTATTGAAAGAAATAAGAGAATTGTCTTTTTATAAATACTAAGTGCATCCAAAATCACGATTAATCGCTTGACAGCCCTCTAGTAATACAAAAATATTGAAATTCAACTCAGATGTCACGTTACATGCAAAGATGTCTTATTTTCTATGATAATAAGGTTGAATTTAAAATATGGTATATTGCAAATGTAAATATTATATGGAAAATCTTTTATTCTCAAAATGACAAAAATCTACTTTTGTTCATTTTAAAATAAAAATATGTCCTTTTTACTATAACAGCAATGGGAAGTAACACAGCAAAAATTAAAATAAATAAAAATGTAAAAATGATGCTTTAAAATTATTATTAAATTATATTAAATTATTATTAAACTAGTACTATCACTGTTCGAAATGTTGCAATAAAAAAATCTACTTTTGCTCATTTTAAAATAAAAATAGGTCCTTATTTAACAGCAATAAGTAACAAAGCAAAAAATTAACATCATATAAAATACAAAAATTATACTTTAAAATGATTCTTAAATTATTCTAAAATGTATAAAAATGGTTAGACTATTAATATTATGTTTGTCTCAGTATTTGATTTATGTTTTTCATTGTTGCATTTGATTATATGTTCACTGTTTGAAATATTATTATAAAAAAAATATCCACAAACTTGCTCATTTTAAAATAAAAATTCCTTCATACTTTAACAGCAAACAAAATAAAAATTAATATATAAAATTAATAAATAATAATAAAAACTAGTAAATAGAAATACAAAATTGATACATTAAAATTATTATTCAATTATTTTAAAAATATATTATAAGAAATATTAATATTCTTATATCTCAGTATTTGATTCATGTTTTTCATGGTTGCATTTGATTATATGTTCACTGTTCGCAATGTTGCAATAAAAGAAAAATGATTTAAATTTGTGGATAAAAATTCTTTATCCACAAATGTAAATTGGCATCACAAAAATGTACCTTTGCTCATTTTAAAATAAAAAATTCACCTTCTTACTTTAACAGCAAAAGGAAGAAACAAAGAAACATTTAAAATAAATAAATGAATAAATACAAAATAATAATAAAAAAAAACTAACAAATAATAATGTAAAAATTATATTTTAAAATTATTGTTTAATTATTATTAAACTATTATTATTCTCGTGTTTATCTCAGTATTTGATTTACGTTATTCAAGGTTGCTTTGATTATATGTTCTCTGTTTGAAATGTTGCAATAAAAGAAAAAAGATTTACATTGTAAATTGCCCAATGTAAATGGGCATCACAAAACTCTACTTTTGCTCATTTTAAAATTAAAAAGTGCCTTCTTACTTTAACAGCGATTAGTAACAAAGCAAAAATGTTAATAAATACAAATATAAAAAATAATAAATTAAATAAATAATAATAAATAAATAAAAATACAAAAATTCAACTTTAAAATGATTCAATTATTTAAAAATTATTATTAAACTATTAATATTCTAATATTTATAAAATATTCTTTTAAATACAAATATTCTTTATCCACAAATGTAAATTGGCATAACAAAAATTCACTTTGGCTCATTAAAAAAAAAAAAAACTCCTTTATACTTCAAACAGCAATATTAAAATAAGTACAAATAAACAAATTTATAAATAAATAATAATAAATAAAAAATACACTATATTATATACTATATTTATATTATTATATTTATCTTAGTATTTGATTTATGTTTGTCATGGTTGCATCTGCTTATATGTTCACGGTTTAAAATGTTGCAATAAAAAAATAGAAAGAAAGACAAATTTGTTTCTAGACACTGCTGAGATTTAAGTGTGTTTATTATGAAAATATCCACATAAATATTAACCGTCAAGAAACACATAGTTAAATTATAATTACATTGTACTGAATTATGATGTATTATGGTAATGGGCAATGAAAAGCAGTTGTTTTTATTTATATGTAATTTTTGCAAATTAGATTTTCTTTTATTTATTTTTTCTTTCTAATTTTGACGAGAAATACCAATAAGGAGCTGCTCTTGACAGGATTCGTTACATTACTTACACAATACTAAAGGGAATACTGTGGTATTACTATGGTACACACACACAAAACATAGTACTAACAGTTACTTTATAAGCAAGGTTGTACTTGCTACTATTAGTTAACAGTGTACTAGAGTACAGCTGGAGCAGATGCAGGTAAACAACAGCAACATTATTCAGACCGCATCACGTGACATTCCTCAACCGCCTTCATACATACAAATACATACAAATATATAATTTTAACTCCAGTTTCTCTACATAAACGCACAGCCGAAGTGGTTAGAGCGAGTCTGGGAGTGTTTGTAGGCACGTCCGAGTGTGTTTTATTCCCTCCCGTGTGTGTGCGTGATGTCGGTTATTGTTGAGTGCTGATACTGACTGTCCGCGGCCAATGAGCGCTTGTCTTATTGAAGCCTTACCTGATCGAGCGCAGGATCGCTCCAAATCCAGGCGAATGTCTCCTCACACTGGCGCTAAAGCCGCGGGATCGGGGATCCGGATCATGTGTGTGAGAGGCGCGAGAGTTGAGTCGGTGTTTTAGCCTCTGTTTCCCGCAGTATAGTGCAGTAAAATGGCGGAGGAGAGATCAGATGAACAACTGGAGGCCCAATGAGAGTTTGATCTGCAGGAGTTGCAACTGAATAGAGTACGGCTTTTATTTTGCCCTCGTGTTTAAGCGATATTTTTTACAGTGTTTTATTAATTTTACATGCATTTAAAAGCCATACAGTGGCAAATATATATGTTAATAACTGTTTCCAAAATACATAAAATATTTTTTTCTCGCGGTGGGCGCTTGGTGGCGTTGAGAGCCGCCGATTTTCAATTGGGTGCGTTGAGTCCTATTCAAATCTCAGCTTGTTTTGTTTTCCTAGTGGAGGCATTTGTGTCATATAAATGAGCACCATCTAAATATTTTAATTACAGGCATATTTTCCTGAGACGTTAAAAAATCAGCTCATTCTATCTCTATAGATTTATAATACAAAACTGCGGCATTCAGTAATCAAGAACGACAGCGATTGGTCAATCGTTAACAGCGATGAGAAAAGTAACGGCTGTTAAATGACATCGCCGTCTATATTTGTATTGAGTTTTGATTTTTAAGTTTTGCTTTTATTTTAATATTAAAGTTTTATTATTTTATTTAGTTTTATTTATTAGTTCATAAATATATAAATTTATACCTTGTAGGGATATTTTATTACATAACACGTATTAATAATAATAATATTTTAGTATTATTAGTGTTTATTTTACATATACACATTTAGTCATTTAGCAGACGCTTTTATCCAAAGCGACTTACAATAGAAGCAATCAGAGCAACAAGAGAGCGGCAGTGTATGTGGTAAGTGCTGTGGCAAATTTCAGTTAGATATACATGATATATCTTGCAGGGTTTTGGCAATTGGTCAAGTTCTGGCGAATATTATACATATATATAGTTTTTTTTTATTATTCGTTTGTATTTTAATTTTTATGTTCTGCTTTCATTTTAATATGATTTAAAGTTATTAATTTTACATGTATTTACAATCCATACAGTGGCAAATATATGTTAATTGTTTCCCAAGATACACTAAATTGTTCTTCCTGTAGTGGGCGCTTGGTGGCGTAGTCGTATTCAAATCTCAGTTTTTCTAATGGAGGCAATTGTATCAAAGATAAATGAGCATCAAATAAATCTTTTAATTATAGGCGTATTTTCCTAAGACGCTAAGACAAATCAGCTCATTCAATACAAAAACTGCGGTATTCAGTAATGAAGAACGTCAGCGATTAGTCAATCGTGAAGTGCGATGAGAAAAGTAACGTGTATCACATGGCATCGCCGTCTACATTAGCATTATTTATGATGCTGACATTAAATCGAAAAACACGCATTTATAATGTGATTTTTATTATTTATACTCTCGAGCCATTGTACCTGACAAATTTCAGAGCACTTTTGAGTTGCCAAGCTTTGTGTATTTTGAGAAGCTCATGTATTTATAAGTGCAATTCTTATTTTTTTTATATTGTTAATTCTACTGAAATATTACTATAACTAGTTAAAATACGAGCAGTAAGGCGTGAGTTGTGGTGCTCGAGCGAGTCGTCATGATTCAGACCAAACTATTCGAGCACAGATTTGCTCGTTTGTCATTTGTGCAGTATGGCGGAGGACAAGGTGAGAGACATCTGTCTTTCTGTAAACCAACCGTGTTTTTTAATGAATTAATGTGCGAATAAGAACAAAACGGGTATGTCGTGTATATTTAAGCAGCTCTGTGCTATTAATGTAAACTGCTGCTTATTAATTATCGCTGTCGTGAAGCTTTATTCAAGTTATGTAAAGTCACTGCTGTTTTTGAACTCTCCGCATTTGACAGCTCTCAGAAAACAAAACATCAAACATGCGATCTCATTAACCTGACTGAAATTGAGTAAAGCAGAGTATTTAATCTGTCTATGTCGTCTACTGAATGTGTTAGTGGTCTGATGTGGTCTCATAGGGTCTGGATGTGTGTTGGTTCTGTTTTAGGATCCAGTGACCCGACTGAAGGATCTGGCTCAGCTCAAAGACCAACTGGAGGAGATCCAGAAGAAGGTGGAGAATGAGGTTCAAGTTGGAATACCTCAGGTATCGCAGAACCAGAACTATGACTGATCCGGATCAGACCGGTTCCAGCTATTACTAAAAAAACACATATAGAAAGTTTGCTGCTGTACTTATAATTAGTTTTGTTTTGTAATAATAATAAGTGTCTTCCTTGTGAGGGACCGCAATGATAAATATAACCGTAGCTGTATATTTTTATGTATAAAATGAATGTGTACTGTGTGAGAATAATATTATATTAGATTATTATTATTATTATTATTATTATTATTATTATTAGGGCTATTATTAGTATTATTATTAGGGCTGTCAAACGATTAATCGCATCCAAAATAAAAGTTTGTTTACATACTATACGTGTGTTTACTCTGTATATTTATTATACATGTATACATTTGAAAAAAATATTTATATGTATACATATTTATACCTGTATACAATTTAGATTATAAATAAATATAAATATTTTAGATATAAATCTAAAATATTTTTCTTTAATATATACATGCATGAGTGTGTATTTATATAAACATAATAAATATGTATTTATTTATATATACATAATAAATATACACATTACACAGACATATAGTATGTAAACATAAACTTTTATTTTGGATGCAATTAATCGCGATTAATCGGTTGACAGCACTATTATTATTATGACTAGTGTATTTCAGTATTATTAAGGTACTGTGTGTGTGTGTGTGTGTGTGTGTGTGTGTGTGTGTGTTTGAAATTTTAATTTTGGTGTTTTATTACATCTGTATAGTTTTTATTACTTTTTTTATTTGTTTATTTTCTGCTTGTAGTATTTATTTTGTTTATATAGTTTTTATTATTATTTTTATTTCGGTTTTAGCGATTAGTTTTATTATACATTATACACATTAGTATAAAATAATGTGTACTGTATGAGGATAATATTATTAGATTATATTTTATGACTAGTGTTATTTTAGTATTATTAAGGTACTATTATATTGTAAATTTATTTTCTGCTTTCATTTTAATATTACATTTTTTGTGTTTTTGGCATTTTTTGTTTTATTTATTTTGCTCATAGTGTTTAATGTTTGTTTCATTTTTAGTTGTATTTATTACTTTTATTAATTGGTTTTATTATTTTAGTACGCTGGTATAAAATGTATACTATGTGAGGATAATATTTAGTTGTATTATATTTATTATTATTACTAGTGTTATTTTAGTGTTATTAAGGTACTATTATAAGTTTAAATATAAATATAAATCTATCTCTTTCTGTTTTTATTTTTAGTTTGTGCACATGTGTTTGGCATTTTTATGTTGGTGTTTTTTATTACATCTGTATAGTTTTTATTAATATTTTTGAATTAGTTTGTGTGTTTTTGCCTTTTTGTTTGTTTTATTTTTGTTTATATCGTTTTTATTAATGGTTCTTTCATTTTTAGTTTCATTTATTAGTTGTATTAATTAGTTTTATTATTTTAGAACATAAGTATAAACTAAAATAAGTATTTGCATAAATAAGTATTTTTATATCTTATTTTATTTAATTTAAAGTTTATTTTAAGTAACAAAAGCTCTTTTTATATATATAAAGCTTTTTTAAAATATAATAACCCTGATTATGACAACAACAAAAAAATTAAATAGTTGTTTACAAAATTAAATAGTTGGCTTTTGCATCGTCATTATGCTAAAACAAATGTAAAAAATATTTTCTGGAATATATATATATATATACATATATATATATATATATATATATATATATATTTTTTTTTTTTTTTTGTATTAAGTTAACATCATATCTGAGATGAACTCGTAAATATTTAAACAAAGAAATATTTCAGAAAAATCTAAATTATATAAAATTGCTGCAATTAATGCCTTGATTTTTGACCTGTCTTTAGAAAGCTGAATGATTATGGATGATATTATTATATTAATTATATTAGTAATAGAATTTAGTGAAAAAAAGCATACTTATTATCTTAAATGCATTTTGTAAAAATAAATAAATAAACACCTAAAAATAAAAAGCTACAAAAAATTTCACAGACCCCCCTTGCTCCCCCCCCCTCAGACCCCAGTTCAAAAACCCTTGTGCTAGTGGTAAAAATAAGCAATATGTTGTTTTCCAAGCTGAATGCCTGCATGCTTGCCGGCAGCTGAAACTGTTCTGTCCTGTTTGTGTTTCTTAGGGTGGCTCATTGTTAGCGTCTCCTTTTCTGAAAGGATTTCTGGCTGGCTATGTGATTTCCAAACTGCGTTCCTCAGCCATCCTTGGAGTGGCTTTGGGAACCCTGACAGGAATCTACGCCGCTCAGAACTATGAGGTGCCCAACATTGAGACGACCCTACGAGACTTTCTGAACTCTCTCAAGAAAGGACCCAGTGATTAACAATTCAGTAACAATCAAAACTGAAACTGAAGAGGAGAACATGCATCATTGCTGCTTGCTTTTATGTCATTCGGCGTCACATTGCAGATCCTTCCCTCCTGAACAAAACTGTTGAATCAGATAAATCTGTGTTTTGAAATCTATATGTGAGTGTGGATTCGGACTTTAATAATGAAGACTGTTATGATGAAAAATGGGCATCATGTAGGGCTGCACAATTAAGCGTAATACAATCAAAATTTAGCGTAGTGTGATTTATCAAATTGCAAAGGATATTTGTACATATATAGTGAAGCGTGGCACTATGTTCAGTTACACATCAGTTAAATGCTTAAAAATGAAGAAATTAAGACGGACATAAAGATTAGTATTGTAATTTGTTGTGGTATATTATTATCCCCTTAGAACTTAAGTTTATATATTTTTTTAATTTTACAGTGAAATAATAATAATAATACAGTACACTAATAATATTTCTTGTTTACTTTTTTAAAGTAGTAGTAACAATAATAATTTAGTACAAATTCTTATTTTACAGCTGTACTTTAAAATAATTACATTTATTATAATAAAATCAAATTTTTATTAAATATTTTTATTTAGTAGTAATAATAAGAATTTGGTAAAAAAAAAAAAAAATACTGTAAAATATATATATTTTTTTTACAATAAAATTACAATAGTAATATTTTTGTTTCATATTTGTATTAAGTGGGTATTACAAATATAACATTTTTTTTATCATATGGATATGTAATCACAAAATCTGGCCGAATTGTGTAGCCCCTAGAAACTAGCACAGCAAACCTCTAAAATAAAATAACATAAAATAAAAGAAATTCTAATCATATGGATATATAAATAAAATAAAATAAAATATTAATAAAAAAAATTATATTCACAATTTTATAAACACATTAATATATAATCACAAAATCTTTGGCCAAAGTGTGCAGCCCCTACAAACTAGCACAGCAAACCTCTAAAAATAACATAAAATTAAAACAAATTCTAATCATATGGATATATTTAAAACAAAACAAAACAAAAAACACACAATTATATTAGCAAATTTATAATCATATTAATATAGAATCACAAATTCTTTGGCCACAGTGTGCACCCCCTACAAACTAGCACAAAAATAAAATAAAATAAAATAAAACTAGCACAGCAAACCTCTAAAATAAAAAAAAAAATATATATATAAAAAAATTAAAACACAATTTTATTCGCATTTGTAAAATCACATGAATATATAATCTCAAAATATTTAGCCAAATTGTGCAGCCCCTAGAAACTAGCAAAGCAAAACTCTAAAATACAATAAAATAAAAATATAAACATTTTTATTTGCAATTTTATAACCCATACATAAACCTCTAAAATAAAATAAATAAATAAAATAAAAATTTATTCACAATTTTCCCCAAATCGTGCAGCTCTACCATCATGTCCATTTTCTTCCATACTGCACCGTTGAAGAATTACGTTTGTCCCGGTGCTTCTTCCTGTACTTTCAGAGCCAGCTGTTGCTGACAGACGGTGAGCATGATTGTGATAGATAATGTTGGTTCTTCCGAAGCAGAACCTCCTCGCAGAAGATGCTGGCTTTGTCTCCTGCTTCTCCTGGTTCTCATTTACGGCTCCCACGCTCCCCTCATCTCCCTCACCAAAGTTGACGGCCGCGTTCCCTTCAGCCCATCATCATGCGTGCTTCTGATCGAGTTCACCAAGCTTGTGGTTTCCTTCGCAGCTCTCTTAGCATCTGGAAATCCATCGGGCCTCCAAATATCAGCGTCGACAGTAGCTCCATACGCAGTTCCTGCGCTTCTCTATGCGTTCAACAACAACCTAGTGGTGTTCATGCAGGCCTACATGGATCCCAGCTCCTTCCAGGTACTCAGTAACTTAAAAATCGCATCCACCGCGCTGCTCTACACGTCCTGTTTGGGAAAGCGGCTGCGATTTGGACAATGGCTCGCTCTTGGGATGCTCGTGGCCGCTGGTGTTTGTCACAGCTACTCTGGTTTGGATTGGGAAGCGTTGGATGAATCCGCCGTCAGGCTCCACATCACATCCTGGGGTCTGTTGTTGGTGCTCGTCTATTGTTTCGTCTCAGGATTGGCTGCCGTTTACACCGAACGGGTGTTGAAAACTCAGCGTCTACCTTTGAGTCTTCAGAATTTTTTTTTGTATGTCTTCGGTGTGGGAATCAATCTGGCGTCGCATCTCTTTGGTGGGGGCCAGCAGGGTTTTTTTGAGGGTTTCTCCACTCTCGTTTGGCTCATCATTGCGGGACAGGCGGCTAACGGGCTCCTCATGTCCGTCATCATGAAACACGGAACGGGAATCACGCGGCTGTTTGTCATCTCCTCTTCTATGCTGGTGAATGGAGTGTTGTCGTGGGGGATTCTGGGAATACAGCTCACACCTTACTTCTTGTTTCCGGTGCTGCTGATTGGATGGGCCGTGTACCTGTATTACAGGTAGATCGGACACCACTGAAGATGACTTTATTGCTTTTTTAATTACTCTTTATATGTAGTGAACCACAGGTGATTTAGTTTGTCTCTTCTGTTGTTTATTTTGTCAGCATGTGCCCTCAGATATCTCTGTCTAATGCCTTTGTCCTGAGAGAAGTGCATCTTACTGTGAACGAACGTCATCTCATCAAGACTGAATGTTTGCTGATTTATCGTTTTTATTCATATACAGTATTTTGTTTTTAAAATAAATGTTGAAATGAGTGGTACCGCACACATATTTAGGACATATTTATGCAAATAAATAAAATGGATCATTTTCAGTGGCCTGGTCAAGTGTTTTTAGTAATGAGGATTTTAGTATTTTTTATATTGAAAAATGGTGTGTCCTTCTGATCAGTGTTTTTTATATATATATTGTTAATATTTAGAATTGGTTTTAGATTTATACTTTGTTTTCATTATAATTTTAGATTAAGTTTTAGTCATTTTTTTTTATTTGTTTGTTAGGGGTTCAAGTGCGTAGTGCTGAAACCCTATTGTAATTGTTAGAATGGTCAAGGATCAGCGATCTCCACGTAAAACTGATCATGTAGACCAAATCGTAAGTCGTAGAGACTTGAAACTTGCAGGGATTGTAGTATTCACACAGTCTAAAACATCACCAAGGCTCACACCAATCGGCATGACGAGGGCACTACAGCCATCAAAAATACGAAATCACTCATAACTCCTAAATTGTCAGTCGCAGGCTCAGATTAAATAGTGAATCTAGTGAAATGTTCAGGTATTTCGCATTTTTCGAAAAGCTTACTTTCGCAAACTAGTCCTAGGTTTTTCACCCAATCGGAACCAAACCAGTGCATGAAGATTCTCTGGAGAGCGAATATCAATAATAATCCAAAAACGGTCGAACTTTCGACTCACCATCACAAAGGGACACCAAAAGTGGATCGAAAGGGCCAAGGCCACTTTTAGCGAAATGCCTATAACTTAGATTTGATTGTGGGTCTGGCCAAATTTTCAGGTATTTCGCATTTTTCAAAAAGCCCACTTTTGCAAACTAGTCCTAGGTTTTTCACTCAACTGTAACCAAACTAGTGCAGGAAGATTCTCTGTAGAGCAAATATCAATAATAATCAAAAAAAGGTAGAACTTTTGGTTCACAATTACAAAGGGACACCACACTGGATCGAAAGTGGCAGGGCCACTTTTAGCAAAATGCCTAAAGTTCAGATTTGATTGTGAGTCCCAAACCAGTGCAGGAAGATTCTCTGGAGTAGTTGAAAGTTTAAAAATACAACTTTCAAATGAGCTTCATTACATTTTTAATTCATTTTACATGGTTTGAATTGCTCTGTTCCCAAATACCAGAATATGAAAATATTTTATTGTACCTGAATATACCAAATACCTTTCTCAGTATTTTAGTTCTGTCAGGACCACTATCGTCAAGATAGGTTGGGGGAATGGTTCTGTTCTGGGCAAACACTCCCTGGCCATCCATGCAGCCTAGCATGGACAGGAGCAGGGAGAGCATGAATAACCCCCCCTAGGGTAAACAGAACAGAACCAACATTAATGATTAAAGCAGCAGATATCATTAATGTCGCAAGTGATTATTTTATGTAATAACAATCCTGACTTAACAAGAAATATCCAATGCCTAGTCCTTACTGGATGAGAGGAGGAGTTGGGGATGGAGGTGGGTGATTAGCTCCTACGCGAAGCGATAGCTGCTGAATAATGACTGAATAGACCTTATACAGGAAATTAATGATTGGTGTCGCATTCCTATAGGTAGACGTGGATCAGCTGATGCAAGCTTGACTAACGTGACCTGCCAGAACTAACGCTATGCTCCATTTTTGCGAGACTTATGGTTAATTTATGATTAAATCAAGAACAAATATCTGCAAATATCTACAAACATACAGCATTGTCATTTTACTTCAAATTAAATTGATTTTAATTCAGTTGTAATATCGCTATTGTTTTTAATCTAATATTTATATTTTATTTCTGGCTTCTTTTAATGAACAAAATGATAAATGGATATTTAATCATTTTAGTATTGGTTAACAATAACAACACTGTCTCTGATGTGTTTTGTGACTACTGAGTTTAATCATACCTGCAAAAAAGAAAAGAAAAATACAATCAAATTCAAATAGAAAACAAAGATGTCTGTTGTTTGTTTTAAGCATAAACTCACTTTATTTCTTTCAGTTTTTCAGAAAACAGTTTGTGAATGTATTGTGAAAAAAGATGTTTGTTTGAATTGGAAAACAAAGATACTGGGAAAGATTCCTTTCGCAGTGCATGGAACATTTAATGCCATGGCTTTATGAATTTAAGGCTTTGATTCAAGATGTTTTTAGGTGAATGGGAGGATGAATTAAGACTTTTTCATTACCATCACACTGGAAGATTTTCCTGTCAGTGTGGACAGACAAACTGCTTGACGACTGCAATACAATGGTAATACATTCTGTTTGTTTTAATGTGTATTAAGTAATCAAAAGCCTGTCACCTTAGCCCTCCATGGACATTAAGTGAAAAATAACTTGATTTCATCTTTTCCAATGTCTTCTTTTACCCCTGTTGGATCAGATGTGTCATGGAGTGGGCTTGAGACCTTTCCGGAGCTGCTGGATTTCCTCTTGCAGCTGCAGGTTTTGTGAGGACAGATGAACAGCGTCTTGAATGGCATCTAACAGCAGATTCCTGTACCTTCTCTCAGACATCTGCCTCTGTTCCTCCAGAACCTCACGAAATGCCCTGAACACCTACAGACACACACATCAAGCACAAAAACACCCATTTAGACCATAATGATATACTAGATGAGTTGAGTTCATGAACAAACTTTGATGTTGGCTTGAAAAGCCTTATCTGAAAGTTTGAAGCAGTTGTAAATGCTTGAATTTGAAAGTTTTGATTGGTTAGCATTCTTAGTTCTTAGATCTTAGCATTATTTAGTATGTTGCTAGCATGCTGTTAAAATTAGTTTATTTATATAGCATATTCAATAAGGGCAAAGCCAACCAAAGTGCTGCACAGGCAGGCAAATTATAAAAAAATATAGACCTATATCAGTTTTAGAAAATATTTCTGAAATATTCAGTCAAATATTTAAACATTGTCCCCAGACCTGTACTTCATCTTACATTTTATACAGTTGACAAATATGATGATCCATAAATGCAGTTATGCTCCTAGAATTCAATATATTGGGGTAAAAATTTCATTTTCAATGAATTAAATTATTCAATAGCCTATTCATAAACTGAACCATTTACTTCATTCCTGAATGAATTAGCAGTTTGAAACTAATCAAATGATTTATAAAGACATTTACCGCCACCTGCTGGCAGTTTTATTTTTCATATTTAGAAAAAATAAATAAATAAAAAAGAAGACTGTCGGTAACTTTCATTGTATGAACAAAAATACTGAGATGTTCCTTGAATTATCTTGTTTTATGTTTCATAGTTTATGTTAGGCCATTGTAGCCTAAATGTTTTTGTGTATTAAATTTGAATCAAAAAATAAACATTTCTCTATTCTTTCTTCTATTCGAAATGTCTACTTGCTTGATACTTTCTCATTTAACACAATGATGGCTTTAAATAATCTTTTGTGGGTAATTTCACATGCAAATATAATGTGCGATTAATTAATTAATCAACACATCATGTAATTAATTAGATTACAAATTTTAATCGACTAACGGCCCTAATGAAAATATTAGGGGTGTTAAAGGTACGTGTATTCGTACCTAACAGTTCATGGGGAAATTCTAAATGGAAGTGATTAACCCTGTGCCCTACTCCCTTCGAAGGGCAGAGCCATGTACATAAAGCAAAAATAATGTCTATTACTCCCTAAAGAACTTAAATTATTTTATGACTCTTTGATTTCAATTACTAGAAACATCTTGGTTACGTATGGTAACCCTCGTTCCCTGATGGAGGGAATGTGTCGACGTGAAGGACACTAGGGGGTCGCTCTAGGGAGCCCAAACACCTCTGACAGCTTTGAGAAAAGGCCAATGGGTCCAATGTGTGAAGTATTTGCATAGCCAGTTCCGCCCCGGCCATCCGGGTATAAGAGGAGGTACACCCTACGGAGACCACACCCTGCCCGGAGGGGAGGTCGTCGTTAGTGCTCACACTAAGGGAGCGCTACAAAGGGAAGATCCTGAGGCAGGCTCCACATGAGGAGAGACTGCTGGGCTCAGGATCAGAGACAAGTTTGTCTTTAAGGAAAACACCGCATCTCTGGGAATATAGGTGGAATTACACACATGGGGCCATGTTAGGAGCCACTACATGTGGAGCACCAGCCT
The DNA here is from genome assembly GCA_033026305.1 of Cirrhinus molitorella. Classification (NCBI taxonomy): domain Eukaryota; kingdom Metazoa; phylum Chordata; class Actinopteri; order Cypriniformes; family Cyprinidae; genus Cirrhinus; species Cirrhinus molitorella. Next base: position 9,954,164 of record CM065129.1, read on the forward strand.
AATATGAGAGTTCACAAGAGGTAACCTAACCTCATATTAGATTCTGATAGCTAGTTCCTCCACCGAACATAGCTAAGTTGCGGATGCAGCTTGATGGAAGTGTTGTTCAGGGTTCACGCCAGGAAACTTACTGAACTGAGGGAGCATCAATGCCTGTAGAGGAAGACGCTGTAGCAAGCTTCTACACCGTACCAACTTCAGGAGCTGCCAGGTTTGCGTTCAGGTCTCCTGAAGAGACTGGTTCCATGCACAGATTGTAGAATCTGGCAAACGTGTTAGGTGTAGCCCAACCTGCAGCTCTGCAAATGTCTGTTAAAGAGGTCCTGTTCGCGAGCGCTACTGACACTGCGATGCCCCTGATGGAGTGGGTGTGCACCCCCAGTGGGCAGGGCACACCTCTGGCCTGGTAGGCCGAACGAATCGCATCCACAATCCAATGGGAAACTCTTTGTTTGGAGACAGCCTTCCCCTTCCGCTGTCCTCCAAAACAGACAAAGAGCTGATCCAACCGTCTGAAGCTTTCAGTACGTTCCAAGTAAATGCTCAGGGCACGGACTGGGCATAACAAGGAGAGTTTGGGGTCACCTTCCTGAGAAGGGATAGCTTGCAAAGTGACCACTTGGTCCCTGAAGGGAGTGGTGGGCACTTTGGGCACGTAACCGGGCCGGGGTCTCAGGATAACGTGAGAGTTGGCCGGCCCGAATTCGAGGCACGAGTCACTGACGGAGAGGGCTTGAAGGTCTCCCACTCTTTTGATAGAAGTGAACGCAGTCAGGAGAGCCGTCTTTTGGGAGAGAACACTGAGTTCGACCGACTGAAGAGGCTCAAAGGAATCTAACTGTAGGCCCCGGAGGACCACAGGTAGATCCCTAAAGGGGACAAGGTGCGGTCTGACGGGGTTCAGCCTACAGGCACCTTTAAGGAATCGTATAACCAAGTCGTGGTTCAACCTTAAGCGTTAAGCAGAAAGGTGCTTATACAGTGCTCCTTGGAGGAAGGAAAGCACTGCTCGGATGCCACATCTCCACGAGTTCTCCCCCTGGGAAGAACACCAGTTCGTGAATTTGCGCCATCTGAGGTCGTACAGCCGCCTTGTGGAGGGAGCTCTCGACTGCAACAGAGTGTTTACCACTGCCAGTGGGAGATCTCTGAAGTCCTCCTGGTCACGTCCAGGGACCATATGTGGAGGTTCCAGAGATCTGTGCGCGGGTGCCAGATTGAGCCCTTCCCCTGTGAAAGGAGGTCCTTCCTCAGGGGAATGCGCCAGGGAGGAATGGGGGAAAGGAGCGCCAGCTCCGAGAACCAAACCCTGTTGGGCCAGTAGGGGGCCACCAACAGGATCTGTTCTCTGTACTCCCTGACTTTGCACAGGGTTTGTGCAATGAGGCTCACCGGTGGAAACGCATACTTGAGTAGGCCCTGGGGCCAGCTGTGTGCCAGTGCATCTGTGCCGAGGGGCGCCTCGGACAGACCGTACCATAACTGGCAGTGAGTGGTTTCTAGCGAGGCAAACAGGTCGATCTGGGCCTGACTGAAAAGACTCCAAATCAGCTGAATCGTCTGAGGGTGAAGTCTCCACTCGCCCCGGAGCAAAGTCTGTCGGGAGAGCGCGTCCGCTACCCGATTGAGTTCGCCCAGTAGGTAGGTGGCTCATAGAGACTTGATATTGTTTCGACACCAAAGGAGGAGATGGCAGGCTAGCTGTGACATGCGAAAGGAGCGAACACCACCCTGGTGGTTGATGTAAGCTACTGTCACGGTGCTGTCTGACCGGACCAGCATGTGTTTGCCCTGAACCAAAGGTCGGAACCTCTTCAGGGCCAGAAACACTGTCAACAGCTCGAGGCAAGTGAAAGGGCCTGTCCAGACCCCCGAGGCTGCTTGCCCGTTGTACACGCCGTCCCAGCTGTCTTGGACGTGTCTGTCGTAACCAAACTGCATCTGGACACTTGTTCTAGGGGAACTCCTGCCTGCAGAAACAAAATGTCTTTCCAAGGGCTGAAGGTTTTGAGACATACGTGAACCCGGTATGAACCTTGGCGCCATGCCCATCTCGGGACTCGGGTATGCAGCCAGTGCTGTAACGGTCTCATGTGCATCAGGCCCAGCGGCATGACGGCGGCTGAGGATGCCATGTGTCCCAGGAGCTTCTGAAATTGTTTGAGGGGAACCGTTGAGCTGCGTGAAGGCTTCTGGATGCAGCTCAGCACTGACTGTCCACGCTCCGGGGAGAGCCGTGCATTCATAGTGACCGAGTCCAGTTGAACACTGAGAAAAGAGATGCTCCGCACGGGGGAGAGCTTGCTCTTTTCCCAATTGACCCGAAAACCCAGATGGGCCAGATGGTTGAGAACCGTGTCCCTGTGTTTGCATACCAACTCCTGAGAATGTGTTTGAGGGTTAGAAATCCGAAGGGGAGCTTTTGAAGGGCCCGGTTCAGAATCCTCAAATCCAGGATTGGCCTTAGACTGCCATCTTTCTTGGGTACAATGAAGTAGGGGCTGTAAAACCCTTTCCTCATGTCGGCCGAGGGGACGGCTGTATCGCAGCCTTCTCCAGAAGGGTCACGATTTCCACCCGAAGAACAGTGGCACTCTCGTCCCGAACCGTGGTAGAGAGGATACCCCTGAACTTGGGTGGGTTCTGTGCGAATTGGATAGCATAGCCGAGTCAGATGGTTCTGGCAGCTATATAGTGTTCTGGCTGAAAAAGGAGCCTTCCACGATTTAGTCAGTTCTTCATGCACTTCCGGGAAGAACAACACTGGGGTAGAACGCGGCCGAGAACCACGGTTGTTACCCAGATACCAATCATCCAGCCGCGAACGCTCAGGACGGGGTGGAGAATTCCACTCGATCCCGATCGCCTTGGCCGCCCATTAAAGCATGGCCGCCATTTCCGCATCCGCCAGGAGCTCTGAATAACCAATCCAATCCAATCTGAGACAAATTTTCAAAGTCATCCAGAAGCTCGACCAGCGGACACACAGGGCGAGAGGATCGCAGGGATTTACCCAGCAAAGGACCACTCACTCCCTCCCGTTCTTCACCAACATGCGCTGCAGCGGCCTTGTACCCGGAAGTAGAAGGACCAGCAGCGGAAGCTTTTGACGAAGAACGCAGCTCGCGAACGGAGTGTGCCGAGGGGCATGTCCTCGCAAGCAAAACATCCCCCATCAGCGAGCGCTGCTTCAGCATGTTCACGACCCAAACACTGAAGACAGAGCTCGCGCCGATCGCTCTGGGAGAGGTAGAAACCGCAACCAGAAGGACACAGAAGGAAAGGCATTGTAAACACACAAACCAACCATGTCTGCCACATCAGCAGTGGATATGGTCTTCAGCCTCTTGATAATCAACACTTTAGTCTCAGGGTGAATCTTAGGCATGTTTGCAGAGGTCTAGTTGCAGTTGATGTGAAGGTCTAGTGTACTGGGGTTCTTTTTATACACACGTGAGACCTAATTGATCCATTATTAGTCACAGGTGAAGCTCATATGACAAGGCGACAACACTTATATTCCCATTGGCCTTTTCTCAAAGCTGTCAGAGGTGTTCAGGCTCCCTAGAGTGAACGATAAAAGGGGAACAAGAAATGTATAAAAACATTTCTCATATAAAAAAAAATGCTATTTGTAAAATTTAATGTTTTACCCCCCATGATGTATATTTGTTATATGTATCCCCCACTTTATTTGTGTTCTGTTCAGTGTTAAGCATCTCTGAATTTTTGTTTTTTAAAAAGGAGAAAAAAAAGACATTTATGTCATTAGAACGGCAACATCTGCTGATGGACACCGTGCTGCATTATCATCACGGAAACATGCCAGCTGAAGATAATGAGGAAACAATGTCTCTCCCTTTGCCAAGTGCTTTCCAAATGTCACACTCGGGTGTGTAGGAACACGCAGGCTCACAAAAATGAAGATAATTAAGTCTTTTAATAATCCACAATGATAGAGTTCCAACACAGGAGGAGATTACACACACACGTACACATTGACGACGTCGTAGACCGGACAAAAAACACAGAACAGGAAGGAACTTATAAAGGGGAGATAACGACACACACCTGAACTAAATCAACCAATCAATGAAAGACAGAAACTAGGTCACAGAGCACATGGGGAACAAAACAAACACAGTCCAGGGGCGTGACAGTACTCCCCCCTCCCGGATGGCGTGTCCTCGTGCCACAAACAGAAAGAGATGGAGACTTGGGAGGAGGCTCAGGAGGAGGACGGCTACCCAGGAGGAGGACGAAAAACAGAGTCCAGGGAGGAGACAAGAGGGATCCGGAGCAGGAGGAAGAGCCAGGTGGGACCCAGGCCACAGCCATGATGATGGCCCCCGGTGGAGCCGACGGAGGGAGGAGCCATGGAGGAGGAATGGCCACCGACTCCAGGGGGCCGACCAACGGCGGCGGAGCAGGTGGAGGAGGAGCCCGAGGCGGAGAGCCGATGGGCCAGGGCGATGGGGAGGATCCAGAGGGCCAAGGCGGAACAGATGGCACCAGCGACCGATGCGGAGACGGGGATCCAGAAGGCCGCGGTGGAGCTGGAGTGACCGAGGAGGAGCCGGAGGGAAGGAGGAGCCTGACAGAGCTGGAGGGATGGAAGGACGAGGTGCAGCCGGAGGAGCGGAGTCCCAAAGCGGCGGATGGTCGACGACAGACCAAGGCGGAGCCGGAGGGACGAGGGAGCCCGGCGGAGCTGGTGGACTGATGGGCCACGGTGGAGAGGAGGGAGCTAGGAGCCATGGTGGAGCCGAAGGGCCGAGGCGGAGTCCGGGACTCAGAGGCTGGAGGCAGAGATGAGGGATCCTCCAGCCATGGCGCCGATGGAGACTGGCAGACCCGTGGCGAATCCAGCACACAGATGTTGGGCTGAGGGTGAGCCGTGGGGCTGACAGGAACCAGCAGCGGAGTAGACAGGAAAGGGTGGGTGGGCGGGACCTTGTGAATGTCCTCAGGGCTGAATTCAGGAGGGCGCTCTTGAGGAGCGGGCACTGGAGGGCGCCGACGAGGTGCTGGCACTGGAGGGCGCTCTTGAGGAGCGGGCACTGGAGGGCGCCGACGAGGCGCTGGCACTGGAGGGTGCTCTTGAGAAGCGTGCACCGGAGTTTGCTCTTGTGAAGCGTGCACTGGAAGGTGCTCTTGTGAAGCGTGCACTGGAGGGTGCTCTTGTGAAGCACTGGAGTTTCGGGAACCACTTCTGGGCTGGACGGGACCAGCGGAGAGGAAGGAGGGCTGGACGGGACCAGCGGAGACGAAGGAGGGAATAAAGGGGCAGGATACAACTCCAGTTCAGTTTCCCAGTCTATTAATTCCTTTTCTAGATCTAGCAGCCCCAGATGTATAATCAGCTCACCCTCAGCCATAGTGCAGTGGACGGAGCTCCACTCCGCGCTCTCGCTGTCCGTGGCGTTCTCCACCGTGGCGTGGTCTGTAGCCGGCTCACGCACCTGGTCTGACTCTTTGGGCTTGGGCTCCGAGGCGATCCTCAGTTCTGTCGCGCTCCTTGGCGATGGCTCGTCGGTCGCGTTGGGCTCTGGCTCTCCGTCAGCGGTGGGCTCGGGCTGTTGCTCCGTGCAGCGGGGAGAATAATAATCCACAATGATAGAGTTCCAACACAGGAGGAGATTACACACACACGTACACATTGACGACGTCGTAGACCGGACAAAAACCACAGAACAGGAAGGAACTTATAAAGGGGAGATAACGACACACACCTGAACTAAATCAACCAATCAATGAAAGACTAGGTCACAGAGCACATGGGGAACAAAACAAACACAGTCCAGGGGCGTGACAATAAGGTTTTATGTTCCCAATTTGTTTTGAACCACTCGATATGAATACATGTACCATTACACCCTAGAAGGAATTTTTATTTTTTTTTATTATTTAATTTTTTTTTTCAGGGGTGTAATAGTATGTGTATTCATATCGAACGGTTCAAAACAAATTGGGAACATAAAACCATATAGATTTTTACATATATATTATTATTTATATATAGTTAATAAATATACACAGTCTGACAGCAACATCGTTTTGACTAATTGATGATTAATCGTGATTAATTACATCCAAAATAAAAGTTTGTTTACATACTATATATATATGTGTACTGTGTATATTTATTATCTATATATAAATACACACACATGCATGTATATCTAAATTATATATATATATATATATATATAAAATCTAAATTGTATACAGGTACATATAAATATTTCGTTTTAATATATACATGTATGTGTGTGTATTTATATGTACATAATAAATATATAAAGTAAACACACATATAGTATGTAAACATAAACTTTTATTTTGGATGCGATTAATCGTTTGACAGCCCTAAATAAGCCTTGTTGAAAATGTTTATTTTTTACTTATATTTTGTTATAATATTTTGTTACTATATACGATAATTTTGTACTCTTTTAATATACCTGCTTTTGTTTAATGCTTTTTTGTTCTCGATTCTTCTGTTCTTATGTTTATTTAATTTTTTAAAATTTAGTTGCTTTCCTTTTTTTAACCCCTTGCTTTCTAATTTAATTTTGTGTCTAAGTCTTTGTTATTATAAATAATAAAGGCACTTTGTCAGCATTGTTGGAAGAACCCATGGAATATTTACTTTATCAAATTATCTTTATAGCAGATATTTTTTTTATTTAGATTCTTAAAACAGTAAGAATAAGAATGGTTCTGTTAAGTACTGTTCACTGAAATCGTACTCCCTTATGGAACCTTTATTTTTATAGCTGATTGTTATTTGAATACTGTGTTGTAATATCTTTGGTTCAACCTAAACGTTCCTCTGTAGATGTTCACCTGCAGACTCTCTTCTCTGAGGTTGTTGATCTCCTGCTGGTGTTGTCTGCTCTGGTTCTCCAGGTCTGCATATGCCTGCTGGTTCTCCCTGTGCAGCACCTCAATCTGAAGAACCAGGATGTGTCTCTCTCTGCGCAGATATGACATCTCGCCCTCCACTCCACCCATCTGCAGACGGATAGTCAGTCACATGATCAGAACAGCCTGTTTCAGCTCTGCTTGATTACCTCAACCAGAACTCACCTAAAAGCCACAATAATAACTGTTAATAAAGGTCTAAAAACAGACTGACCAATCAGAAAAACACACAATGGCGAATAGAGAGAACATTCTGATATTAAATACATAATTCTATACATTTATATCTGTTGATTTCTGTTATTTCTCATGTGTCTCACCTGCTCCTCCTGTAATTCTCTCTCCACTTTCATCAGTTCGTTCTCGATCAGTCTCTCGTGGGTCTCTCTCAGTCTCATTCTGCGCTCCAAGAGTTTCTCATGATCCGCCTGAGAGACAAACACATTCACACACATTTTAAAGTTCGTTTTTGCTTATTTATGAGGTAACACTGCATGTCCACTGATCCAGTTCCTAACAGGTGCGTGAACTTTTATAAAAACTTCTTGTCCAACATTGTAACCACTCTGTCTAAAACGTACAAAAAGTCTTCTGAATAAAAATAATGTAAATAAAACTTAAGGAAAAACACCAGGACCACCTTTAAGGGCGTATCTGTCCGCACTGAATGTATCTGATTGGTCCAGTATCGCGATAAATGCACTCAGAACTCAGAAACGTAGCACCACTACGACATACTACATACGTGTAAGTATAATACCCTAATTACTTAAGACTAAGTGCAATTTTCCTTACTCGATTATGAAATGAATACCGTTTTCAAAGCATGGCAGAGCGCAAACTTTGTTTGTTAGTTTGCTTTAGACCAAAGTTGCTCCTACGTCTGATGTAGCCTATTTACGATAGCCTTTACTTTAATGCATATAGAAAATGTCATATAGAAAATGTGTTTGTTTACGTAGTAGAGTTTTGAATTATCGCATAAATATGTTTTATGTGTTTTTCTAATAGGATTAAAGTGAAAGTTTGTCCCATGGCCGAGGTAGGCTAAATATTTCCATGGTCTTCAGCAAATAGGAAGTATAAAGGCTCACGATGCAAATAAAATAGATATTATTGTGCTGTTATATATATATATATATAAAAACTTAGCTACTAATACGCTGTATGCTTATTGCTCATGCCGCAAAGCAATTTTATTACGATATTACAAAAGTATGCTGACCTAAAGGAAAGAAAATGCTTATCCTGCCCATTAGATAAAACCTTACATCCTGGTCTCTGAAACAATTTGCAGCGCCGTCCCAAGTGGGGTGGGGGATGAAGGTCACTTGAGCATGAATTTCCTCTTCTTGCTCTCAAACTGACAAATATATACAAATGCATTGTCTCTTAAAGGGAACCCTGTGTGTTAGGACTTGTATGGCTTAAAATAACGTAAATGATGTCTCTTTCTGAAATATGTATAGAAAACCTAAGACTTAGGTTTTTGAAGTCAAATTAAAAAAGGGAATATCATATTTTATGCTAATCATTATTTTAATCAATCAATCAATCAATCAATCAATCAATATGTGATTTGTTAATTCCCTGACTTTTTTATTGCATACCAAACTTATGTATATGCTGTCTCAAGGTACCTCATTTAAAGACACCCAAAAATCAACACATTTTTGCCATTTTCAGACATTTGTTTAAGTATTGATATTGTCAAATAAGAGATAAATATATAGTTTTTTTGTGTATGAACATACTTTTATATTTTATTCATTTTCATTTTTCTTCAAGTGGAAAGATGAGTTTTATTGGCTTGCGAACAAAGCTAATTTCAAGGTCAAACCATTAGCCTTACTGAATTAAGCATGTGAACTGCAAACACAAAATGTTTTGTGATTCATTTTACATTCATTTACAAATAAATACATCATAAATTGTTTCTCAAAGCAGATTATTTTCATAAACGATTTTTTTAAAGATGGGCCTAAGTAATAAAAATAGTCTGTTCTAGCAGAACAGTTTTTTTTTTTGGGAGTGAGTGAAGGCCAAGATCAGAGATGATTCTCATCAGGGAGCTCTCTCTATCTCTGTCTCTCTCTCTCTCTCTCTCTGCTCTCTCAGCACTTTTTTTAGATTAAAAAAAAAAGACTAACTCTATTTTACATACAAATATAGACGAAATCACAGCACAGCCATTGTCTTTGATTGTGTATTTGATTTCATTAGACAATGTCGTGATTATGAATCAGGATTTTAGTGTAGATTAATATCCTTGAGAGCTGGTTATGTAGGGCCGCGTTGCAGTCACTTTTTAAAATTCACCCCATTGTCTGACAAAAGAAACAGTAAAATATACCAGTATATCTATAAAATATATTAATGAAAACTGTTTTATTGAGAATTTGGCTGCATTAAAATGCAGTGTATGAGCACAGAGAGGCAAAAAATTATGACGCACTGGCGTCATGAATATGCTAATTAGCACATGACGCCATCTAGTGACATTTGACTACTTTTCAAGCGGGGTTTAGCTACTTTCCATTGAAAAAATTGGCAACACTGGATGGGAGACCCTCAGTTCAGTGATAGGCAATGCTCGAATTGAGGGGGATGCGGGAGGATGGCATCCCCTTTGTTGAAAAAAATGAGAAAAAGCATCCCCTCTGTAAAACCACCATCTCTTTAGATTAATAATGCGGTGTTTTATGTAGACCGTATAGTGCACTCAAATTAAATATTAAAATTCTGTATGTATAATAATTTATAAACTAAATGAACGCGATTGGCCATTCCGAGCTTGGTATTATGTCACGTCTTTTGCGCGCTCAAGTTCGTTATTTTAAATGTAGACACGCTCATAGTGGAAGCGACGCGTTCACGACGCGCTCCGAGCTGCGCGCAAACTCGCGCATGTTTTCGTCATTTTTGTGCAAAATATTTCAAGCGCAACTTCTGCCGTTCTTTAAAAAGAAGACAATTAATAAGGTATGGCATTTCATTTATTAGAGTTTAAAGACATTCTGATATAGCTTTATTTTGCTGTAGACCTACTTTGAGTATGAGGAACGATGAGAAAGAGAGACGAGGGATGCGTTCCGTTCAGAAATGACCACCCTATTTCAGGCTAGCTGACACTCAAGAATGTCTGTGACTTGGCAAAAAAACAAACAAAAACATGTCTTGAGAGTCAAAAAGCAATTATTGCATGATGATTAGAATGGAGTTAGAACACCTCTATAATTCACATAATGAAAGAAAAATATCCCTGTGTTTTTATTATCTTTATGTGATGTAGTGAAGTCCCCATGAAATCGAAATGAAAGTTTTTTTTAGCTTTTGTTATGAATATGTTATCCTTAAGGTTATCTACAAGCTAGCGTGTTTCAAAACAATGTATTAACATGTATTAAACTACACAGCCTCAGCATGATTATGATCACTATTTTGTTTTAGTAAGAGTTTCATATTGAATCTAGGGGGTAATCTATTAGACTGTGGCTGTCATAAGCTGTAAAATGCCCGAACAGATTTAAATTGAACGCTATTGGCTATTTTAAAAAGTGGGCCAGGCTGCTCGATATTGCTCGCCATTTTCCTGTTTCAGGTATAAATACATCACCACATAGATGAACACTGCCTATTTCAAGGCACTTCAGTGGACCTTTAAGTCAGCTAATATCACACAAGAATGAGTTCAATTAATTTATACAGCAGTTCAACTGAAAATAAATTAATTGAGTGAGTTACATTTTTAGACACATTTTGTCCTTTTTCCTTTTTTGCAAATTAAGTAGTTCCAACCCTGATAGCACACATACATCTCAGAGATGTCTATTTGACGTTTGCATTTACATCTGCAAGACATCTACAAGATGTAGTTTGCTCATCTGCAATACGTCTATTGGACGTTTAGTGTCAGAAGTCAAATAGACATCTATTAGATGCCTTTAAGATGTCTATGATTTAGAATGTATGTAAAACTGACATCTTACTGATATCTGCTAGACGTTTGTGCACAGCAGATGCTTTTCAGATCTTTAACAGACATCTTGCAGACGTACGTGTGCTATCTGGGAAATAAAGTTGAAACATAGCTATTGTGCGTCTCAGAGCAACGCTGCTGTTTCTTTCCTGAATGAATCTGTTTTTGAACATATCGAGTGAGCAAATTATTCAATGATCCTTTCATAAAAACAGTCAGCTTGCTTCAATCCAAATTGAATCAGCCATTTTAAAAGAACTGTTTGCTTGAAGTATTCAGTGAATCATTAAAACAGACACTTGACGCCACCTAATGGTTTTATTTATCATATCACATTTATTTATCCATGACAAGCCTTAACCAGCACAAAAACGCAAAATATGCTTCAGCAAAATATTAATTATCCTTATTGACAAAAATCTCCCCAAAAGTATTATATAATTTTTTGCAAGTATGATATTTTTTCCCCTACTAAATAAAAATAATTGTATTGGTGTCCCCTAATTTCATGTCAGCCCTGCTATGGCTCCCTCTGTCCGCCTTTAGAGGGAGTCTTCAATGTATTATGGACTTTTCACTACATTACCCATAACCCCATTCTCGTCAACTTCCTGTCACCTTTCACCTCTCACCCCTGTCGGCCATCTTGCCTTTCTGTGTATAAATAGACTGGTTTGTTCACTGTTCAGATTGCGAAGTATTGTATAGTTTCACTGTCAATTCTGAGCGTTATTTCCTGGTTGCCCTCTCGTTGCCGAGCTCCTTTGTTCCTGGTTCCCTGACTGTTCTCCGCCCGCCTACCGACCCCTAGCCTGTCCCTTGGATTATTCTGCTCGCTGCCGGCCCCAGACCTTCACGCTCGGATACTGACGCTTCTTTGTCTTGTCCTACGTTGCCCATGTTTGTTCCCGTCTGACCCCTGTTTGTGTGACTTCGAGTTCAGATAATAAAGCTTTGCATTTGGATCCACCCTGTCTTCGTCATTGTTACAGAATACTTCGCCATACCCGGATCCAGCAGCTTTATTTCACCCTCCCGCTCTACCATGGACCCATTTGACCAACTACTCCAACTTAAACAGCACGGTATGCCCATAGGGGTTTTTGTGGATAAATTTCGTCACCTCATGTTTCAACAACCTTTCTATGATGAGAATTACTTCACGGATATTTTTCGTTTGGCACTGGATGAACCACTCAAGACAAGGCTGCGTCTTGAGTGCCCCCGCACCAGTTTTTCGGATTATGTTGACTATGCTCTGCGGTGCGGGGGTTCATCTTCCATTCCTGTGGCCGTCACAGAGGGGGAATGTGACTACAGTGAGGCTACATGTGAGTACATCTTGCCACGCTCCTGTTTTTCAGATTCTTGGGATTATGCTTTACAATATGGGGATTTGTTTGACTCTGAGGATTTCGCGCCGAATCGCGGTCACAAGATGGCGGCCGCGCCGAATCGCGGTCACAAGATGGCGGCCGCGCCGGCGCGCGAGAACAAAAGGGCTGCGTTTTCCTCCAGTGACAGCTTTCATTATGGACTGTTAGTCAACATGGTTGACCTCCCACCGCTGCTAGCTCCAGAGACTGCACCAGACAAAATGGCAGCCGCACCAGTGTCAGCATCTGTCATGGCCGCCGCACCAGCATCAGTACCTGTCATGGCCACCATTCCCGTGTCTAGTCCAGTCCCAGTTATCGTTCCAAAGCCAAGTCAAGAGTCATGTCCAGCCTCAACCGTCTATCCTGAGTCAAGTCCTCTCACAGCTGTCCATCCAGTGTCAAGTCCAGCCGTTGTTCCAGTGTCGAGTCCAGTGGCAGCTTTTGTTTCAAGTCAAGTTACAGCCATTGTACCAAAGCCAAGTCAAGAGTCATGTCTAACCACAACTGCCTATTCAGCGTCTAGTCCTGTCACAGCCATGGTTCCAGTGTCAAGATCAACCGATGTTCCAGAGTCAAGTCCGGACACTGCCGTTCCTCCACAGTCTAGTCAGTTTTCTCATTTCACTACAACACTCGACCGGTTGGATAACATCCTTGCTGCACTCCGCAAACTACAACAAGCCGCAGCTCCTCCCATGCCAAGTCAAGCCACAGCAGTCCTCTCAGAGCTAAATCAAGTCACAGTTGTTCCTCCAGAGTCATGTGAAGATACAGCAGTTCCCTCAAAGCTAAGTCAAGTCACTGCTGTACCTCCAGAGTCAAGCCAAGCCGTCGCAGTCGCTCCTCCAGAGTCAAGTGATGTCACAGCTGTCACCCCTGAGTCAAGTGTAGTCGTCACAGCTGCTTCTTCCTCTGAGTCAAGCGTTGTCATCACAGTAGCTCCTCCCTCTGAGTCGGGCTTCGCCACAGCTGCTCCTCCCTCTGAGCCAAGTCATGTCGTTGCATCTGCTCCGCCTCCTGAGTCAAGCATCTCCGCATCTGCTCCGCCCCCTGAGCCAAGCGTCTTTGCACCTGCTCCGCCTCCAGAGTCAAGCCTCGTCGCTGCAGCTCCTCCCTCTGAGTCAAGCCTCGTCGCCGCAGCTCCTCCCTCTGAGTCAAGCCTCGTCGCCGCAGCTCCTCCCTCTGAGTCAAGCCTCGTCGCCGCTGCTCCTTCCGCATCAAGCCCCGATGCAGCAGTCCATCCTGAACCAAGCCACGCCCTCACAGCAACTCTCAAGGCTTCCGATATCACCCCTGAGCCAAGCCAAGCCAATGCCGCTGCTCCGGAACTGGCCTTCATTGAGGCCTTGCTCCTACTGAGAACTGCTCTTTGGGTTGTCTGGGCCGCGTATACCACCACCGAGTCCTCAGAGGTGGCGTCTCACCCCGCAGAACCTCTGAGGGTGGCCTCCTCCGAGGAGGTGGCCGAGGCCACGGATCCTCAAGCCGAGGGGGAGGTCGCACCTGCTCCCTGCATGGTGGTAGCGCCCAGCAACCCACACCACTCTGAGCTCTCGCCTAGTCCCAATTCAGCCGCTGGGGCCCCCCATACGCTGGGTATCCAGCCCAACCTGGCCAGGAGCTTGGGCTCCGAGCTCTCTCTCTTTCTCTCTGTGTGTCTGTCTCTGCTCTGTGTTCCAGATCTGTCTGCTCAGCTCTGGTTGGTGTTTGTTCTGCTCTGGCTGGCTTCTGTTCCGCCCTGGGGGGCTTTCACACTGCCCTGGAGGGCTCCAGTCCTGTCTGCACCGCCCTGGGGGGCTTCCGTGCTGCCCTGGAGGGCTCCTGTCCTGTCTGCTCCGCCCTGGGGGGTTTCTGCGCCGCCCTGGAGGGTCCCTGCCCTGTCTGCTCCGCCCTGGGGGGATTCCGCTCTGCCCTGGAGGGCTCCTGTCCTGTCTGATCCGCCTTGGAGGGCATCTGATTCTCTCTCTCTGTGTGTATGTCTGTCTATGTTCTGTGTTACAGACCCATCTGCTCTGCCCTGGGGGGATCTCGTTCTGCCCTGGAGGGCTCCTGTCCTGTCTGCTCTGCCCTCGGGGAATCCGGTTCTGCCCTGGAGGGTTCCTGTCCTGTCTGCTCCGCCCTGGGGGGATTCCGCTCCACCCTGGAGGGCTCCTGTCCTGTCTGCTCCGCCCTCGGGGAATCCCGTTCTGCCCTGGAGGGTTCCTGTCCTGTCTGCTCCACCCTGGGGGGCTTTCGTGCCGCCCTGGAGGGTTCTAGTCATGCCTGATCCGCCCTGGAGGGCGTCTGACTTGCCTGATCCGCCCTGAAGGGTGCCTGCTCCGCCTGATCCGCCCTGGAGGGTGCCTGCTCCGCCTGATCTGCCCTGGAGGGCGTCTGACTCGCCTGATCTGCCCTGGAGCCTGTCTGCTCTGCCCTGGAGGGTGTCTGCCCCGCCCTGGGAGCTGTCCACTCGTCTGGCTCTGCTCAAAAGAATGTTTGCCCCATTCCGATGGTCTCCTGAGCATCTTGGGCAGCTCTGTTACTCTGCTGCAGTTTCGGCACCTCCCGGACTTCACGCCCTGCCGAACTCTATCAGCCCGCATGGACCTGGTCCTCCCCTCTGTACTCTGTCCCACCCCCCCTCCCCTTGGTGTTATAGGACTGTTCTGAGCGTCTGGAAGCCGCTCCTGGGGGGGGGCTCTGTCACGAACTGTGCTGCTATGGCTCCCTCTGTCCGCCTTTAGAGGGAGTCTTCAATGTATTATGGACTTTTCACTACATTACCCATAACCCCATTCTCGTCAACTTCCTGTCACCTTTCACCTCTCACCCCTGTCGGCCATCTTGCCTTTCTGTGTATAAATAGACTGGTTTGTTCACTGTTCAGATTGCGAAGTATTGTATAGTTTCACTGTCAATTCTGAGCGTTATTTCCTGGTTGCCCTCCCGTTGCCGAGCTCCTTTGTTCCTGGTTCCCTGACTGTTCTCCGCCCGCCTACCGACCCCTAGCCTGTCCCTTGGATTATTCTGCTCGCTGCCGGCCCCAGACCTTCACGCTCGGATACTGACGCTTCTTTGTCTTGTCCTACGTTGCCCATGTTTGTTCCCGTCTGACCCCTGTTTGTGTGACTTCGAGTTCAGTTAATAAAGCTTTGCATTTGGATCCACCCTGTCTTCGTCATCGTTACAGTTACATCATCTCTCAACCAGGATTCCAACACTTAAAACACAAGCATGTTTCTCTCACTCATCTATAATGATCTATTTTTGATGGTTTCTGAGGATTGACTGAGAGGTCATGCAATGTCAATCCTGCAATGTCACATTTCAAAAATGTGAATTTAAACAATTATTTCTTACATTTAATAAAATTCAGTATCTACAAGTAAAATCCTTTCAAAGTGTACAATATGTGCTTTGGTGAACTTGACTATTAGCTAGAAATTAGCAAATTTGTTTGAAATCGTCAAACTCTAAAAAGTAACGTAAGGTAAGGTTGTGACGTGGGATGGTATTGATTAGGTTTGACCTTGTTTTTAAAAATTGTCTGTGTAAAATTCAAACATTTTAAAGGTCACCCTCCTTTGTATATTATTGAGCTAATGCCTACAACATTCAATGGCATATGAGTTCTAATAACATTCTAGTAACACTAACAGGGTTAACAAAATATATCAAAACATGAGGTTGAAAAATAGTCATAAAATAATAACTTGCATAGCTTGAGATGGCACAATACAATTGCTTGTCATTTCATGGAAATTTAAAAAATGTTGATTAAACTTATTTTATTTGGACCCTGGACCACAAAACCTTAAGAAGCATGGGTATATTTGTAGCAATAGCCAGCAATACATTGGGCAAAATTATCGATTTTTCTTTTATGCCAAAAATCTTTAGGATACTAAGTGAAAGATATTTGTGATGCGATCTGGGAAAACCCGTCGGATGTCTCGCTCTGGCATTTTCAGGAAACTCAAAAAATGGGTTAAATGTCAATGTTTTGTAAAAAAATAAAATAAAATGATTATTCTACAACATCTTGTCTGTCATCTCTGCAGAAAAGTGCAGAAAAATAGCGATTTATTGCAGCAAGCAGAAATGACTGTCTTTCTGTTAAGAACGGCTGCAGAGGTAGTCCCCATGAAATCAAAATGAAAGTTTTTTTGGCTTTTGGTATGAATATGTTATCCTTAAGGTTATCTATAGGCTAGTGTGCTCCAAAACAATGACAAAATTCACGTTTACAAGATATGAGCATTCAAAACTTACAGTCTCATCACTTCCGCCAATATGAATCAATAATTTTGATGACATCACGCTGCACTTCAGCTTCTCATCAAACCTCCTGTCCAATCAAATGCTCTCTAGAACCGTAGCGTCACGCCCCCTACACTATAAATAGACGCTGATCAGTCACTTATTCAGAGTTAGTACTTTCTGTATGGTGAATGGCAGGCAGTGCGCAATGTAGGTGATAGGGAACGATTCAGACAGTGTAAATATGCTTTCTGTCGGGGCAAATGAGATCTGGTTTCGCGTTGTTTCACGTGAACCGTGGCAGCACGCAGTCTACTCAGCATGATTATGATCACTATTTTGTTTTAGTAAGAGTTTCATATTGAATCTAGGGGGTAATCTATTAGACTGCGGCTGTCATACGCTGTCAAATGCGGCTTTACTGAGCTCAACGGCTCTGGCCCGAGCAGATATGGAATGCTATTGGCCATTTTTAAAAAGTGGGCGGGGCTGCTCGATATGGCCTGCCCTGTTTTCCTGTTTCAGTTGAAATTAGGTCACCACATAGAATAACGCTGCTTGTTTCAAGGCACTTTAGTGGTCCTTTAACACCACATAAACAGTTGACCTATCAAAATAAACTATGGAACATATTTAATAAAAGCGTGTCAGTGTGCCCCGCAGTTTTATTTATTTATTTTTTTTTTTATATTTATTTTTTTTCTAAATGATGTTATAATGGACTATTTCACTTCCAGAGATGAATGATCAGATGATAAAGTTACTAAAGAGGAGGAGTCTGATGACAGTCGGCTAAATGCACAGTGGCAAACAGTTGCGGTGCGCTCGCTAAGTAGCCTACATTATTTGTGCCGCAGGTGCCGATCTGAAATGAACCAGCACCCATGGAACCCATGATATTCTCAGTTCATTTTAACCAATAAGAAGTATATTGTAGCTTGTACGACTTTATTCTCGTTTTCATAGTTTATTTGAGGTAGGTTTTGGTGTATTTTAATGGCAAATGTCAAGAGTGCATTATTGTAATACGAGAGTGCCAGCACGAATCTCTCAGCTTCCAAGTTCGGAGACTATGCCCAAGATAAACAACGGAAAACAGATGTTAGTGAAACCCGTCTCTCAAAATTCCATTCCTAAAAATCATAGCTATCAGCCAGCTTCAGATAGCCATACCTTTTGTTGTGTTCAAGCTATGGATAAAATAGTTTTGGAAAGGGCTTGAACCCATCTTTCATATGGTATCAAAACCTAAAAAAAAGGTAACATTTCACCATGTGTTGGGTTTTCCTAGATCGCATCACATTTAGTACATTTTCTGCTGTAAATATTTTTTGATTTGTAATATGCATTGGTAAGAACTTCATTTTAGACAACTTTATCTTTGATTTTTTTCAAAATGTAATTTTTTTTTGCACCCCCCAGGTTCCAGATTTTCAAATAGTTGTTTCTTGGCCAAATATTGTCCTACCCTAACAATCATAACCAGCCACAACAAAACAGAAAACATCAAAATGAAAGCTTGTTTATTCCGCTTTGGGATGATGTAGGCCTATAAAACTCAATTTCAAATAGTTGACCCGTATGACTGGTGTTGTGGTCCAGGTTCACATATGTTTGCGTAATGCGTACAGTTCATTTTCTGGATTTTAGCCTATTCACAAGTGCGTTATTTCAGTTCACCAGTATATTACATTTTTTGACAGATTAAATGAAAGTATTTATTCCTTTGTTTGTTTGTTTTCAAATCTACTAAAAAGCCAAAGAAAGGAGACCTCATTGAAATCTTCCGAGGCTTATACCAGCACTGGGCTATATATGTTGGTGAAGGTTATGTGATTCACCTGGCACCGCCCTGTGAGTATTTCACATGCCTCAGATGATATCTGTTGAGCTTAATTTGCATTGAATCTGAAACTTGATTGCTTTTACTTTTCCATTTTTTTTTACCCTACAGCTGAACATGCTTATGCTGGGGCCAACAGTATGATGTCAGTAGTACACGAGAGAGCCACAGTGAAGAAAGAAAAACTTTGTGTAGTAGTTGGCAATCATAAATATTGTATCAACAACATTCTGGATGACAAATATGAGCCACATTCTGTTAAAGAGATTCTACAGGATGCACACAGATTTGTGGGAAAAGAACTTCCGTATGGTGTGCTTACAAGAAACTGTGAGCACTTTGTTACGGAGCTGAGATACGGAAAACCAGAGTCCCGTCAGGTACAGTTGTTTGGCATATTGAGAAAACTCACACAATTACTGTAACTGAATTATAATACTCATAAATGTCTCAAAAATGCAAATCACTGATTTACGGGGCTGTTTATGGTAAAATATTTTAAGCACAGTGAATTAATATAGATCATTTCTGATTTCTAATAGGTGCGAGATGCAGTGACAACTGTTGTTGCAGGGGCTGCTGCAGGGCTTGTCCTTGTAGGCCTTGCTTATGGTATTGCAAAGCTTCTTGTTTCAGAAGACAATGAGGAGGCATGAACAGTCAGTAATGAAGAACTAAAGGCACTGCATTATTTAAAGCTGATAAATTGTTTGGTGCATGTTATTTACTTTAAGTAATTGAAATAAACCATTCAACTTAAATGTAATAACAGACAAAACGAGCATAAATGGAGAGATACATAAATAGAATGTAAACTCTATTGTGGTGTAAGGTGATGCAACAAAGTTTTGAGTCCCCTGATAAATCTCTTCTTCTTTTGTCTTCTTCTTTCTTAATCACACATTTATTTTCCTACTAGATTTCTAATGACATTTAAGCACTTTTATAACTGTCTATTATAAGCTGAATACAGTGGCCAGTGGTGGTGAGTAACTAGTTACATGTAACAGAGTTACATAATTTAATTACAAAATAAATGTAACTGTAAAATAAAGCAATAAGCCCCAAGAAGCCATGGTTTACAGTGAGTTTATAACATCTTCAGCAAGACACAAAGCGTTAAACAGTTATTCCATCCAATAAAACAGAGCAAATGAAGTGTAATGATATTAATAAAAACAGCATTTTTTACCTAACAATGTAGTTCCTCAGAAACAGTTGTGGTTGCAATAAAGTAGTTGTAGAGCAACACACAAAAGTAAACAAAGGTGTATGCATAACTGTTCTCTCTGGACAGTGCGAAAGCAGATTTGAATTTCACAATGTGCTTCAAGGCATTAATATACATAGCTGAATCCTGTCATTTAGGAACAAGATTGCATGAGTGATTGAATCATGATCTGACTATTTATTTCAATTGAAAACCTCAAACGAGGGCTTCAAAGCTGTTTTAGTGGAATGAAACCGTAAGGTATGCGGTAAGCTACCTACTAAAGACTGCTTTTCATCATAGGCAGTTTGGATTTCTAATACTTGGAGAGCAAATAAAAATGATAAAACATTTTATTTGTGAAGTGAATGGTCCATCTTTAAAAAGATCAGGGGCTTTTAGCAAAACATCAGGGGCTCCCAAAGCATGAATTAATTAATTCAATTGAATGAATGAATTAATTCTATCCATCCTTTATTCGTGTTCTACTTAAGTGTTCTACTAATTTCGATATACTTTAACAAATGTCTATATCTAAGAAACAAAATATTATTTTATTCAGTTTATTTATGAATACATTGCTTCCATTCTTCATTCATTCATTCACTCCCTCCATCTGTCCGTTTTTTTCTCTCACTCCTTTACTCCCTCCATCAGCCTTTCTCCCTCTCTCTCTCACTCACTCACTCTCTCTGGAACATGACATTGACCTTCAGGCCTTGTTCATCAACACAATATGACAAAAATGTTTCCATGTCATCTTGAGACTAAAATATAAACAAAAAGTCATCCTTTGCTCCAGGGAATTCACTCCCCTGGGCCTTCCTTCCTATTTTATTCCATGGCTTCCATGAGCTTCCCAAAAAGAGGAGTAAAAACAATATCTTACTGCTGAGCTTAAAATAACTAGTTGACTGTATAAACGACCCAGTGACAATAAAAGTCATTCTTTTATTTATTTATTTATTTTAGTTTATTATTATTTTGTTTCATTTATTTATTTATTTATTTCATTTATTTATTTATTTACAAAATCATGCTTAATTATTTCTTCCAGGGTTTAAACGTCTGCACACATATTATAGCACACCCATGTTTAATTTTGTTTTATGGTTATACTAGAAAACACGGTTAAGCAATAGATGTGTGGTTTCACTGTCAGTACTGCATGGCTAGGATTTTACTACAAAAACATAGTTAAACCATGGTTAATTTTCGTAAGGGTAGACTGCTACTTGAAAACGTCTTCACTGTTTGCAAACACCGAATTGGTCTATTTCTTAATTTTTTGTCAAGAAATCTTCTGCATCCACTGAGGGAAAATAAATAATTCCTGTACACTTCCCTACCCTAGATATGGATGTTTACATTTAATGTGTTAGACTAGATGAAAGTGTTATTTTTTTCAATGTTTTACTCAAAATATAGGGTGTTGTGAGCATTTGTGAGCACACATTTAACATAATATCTGTTTCACTCATACTCGTAGCCAGAGGGCGCCTTCTCTCCAGGAAACAAACAAAGTTCTTCAAAGCCATCTCTGGCATTTAATAACAGTTGGGAAACATTTATTAACACATTACAAAATTGTATTGCATTCGTGCTTGGGAAACATTTATTAATCGCACAGACCGTTTGTTTTTTCAGTAGGCATATATGTCACACTCTTATAAGATATAAGTCATAATTTATAAGATTCATAAAGACAAGTCATTTCTAGTTTACGTTTCACTGGTTGATCAAATTTGTATTTAATTCAATTTCTTAATTACAAATAGCCTATAAGCAACCTTATTACAGTTTTTCTCGATTGCTTAAACACCTTTCTTGAAACTATGCCTCATATTCTCATAACGTCTCACCCAATTCCCCAAACATCCTATTTTCAGGTCAAAATGAAGCACTCAAAACCTTTCACTCTTGCTGCAAAACCAAACGTTGGCCTCAGATATCATACACACAAGCACTCAAAAACACACACACACACACACACACTGCAACACAGTTTTACACACTAACGAGATAAATTCAAAACAATACTATAAAAACTGGTAATAAGTGTTGCTTGTGCCAAAAATAAAGTAACAAAAAATAACAAAAAACATGATGAACACAAAAATGCATGTATTTGCAAGTGTTTTATTCCCTAATCTAATGTATTTTAATGTACTGTAGAGTACAGTACAAAACAGCAAGCAACAAATTTTGATGCTTCGTGTTTTCACCTGGGCAATTGTTTGCTAACTGAGCTCAAGCTGTAGTGACTTGAGAGAAGAATTTTGAATACTAGTGCTTTAAATGAGTACATGGAGTAAGCGCTGAGAAATGTAGTTTCTGTGTACAGTTTTGCAGAAACAGTTCACCAAATTTGACTCATGTGTCAAAGCAGGGAATAGTGTTTATAGTTCAGAAAAATGGGTGTGCTTTTGAAAAATGGTGTTATGGTTTTGAAATTTTAGATCAAACTTCTGGTTTTAGTGTTTTAGCAATCGAGAAAAACTGTAACTAAAACTATCAGTTATTTAAATAACAATAAAGCTGAAATAAAACTAGTTTATATAAATAAGTTTGTTAAAGTACAAAAACTACAAATAAAAATAAAGCTGAATAGTGTTTTCAGGATGCCCCATCAAACGTAAACAATGCTGCTTAACCGAACGAAACTCGCATATTTTGCTGAAAATGGTCAACTATTGTCATGTTTTCGACTGTAATAGTAGGACAACAAACAAATCACAAGAAGAGGTGTTTATGGTTGGCTAAACTTAACCAGGTTTTTCAGGGCAAGAATCTTGACAACATTCGTTTGTTCTTATAATTTCCGTTCAGTATAGGTGAAATATTATGCTAATGATTTATCAGCTTCCACACATTGTTTTACGTGGTTTAGACAGCATAAATTAGCGGAACAACCCATTCAGTAGCAGGCTACTACATTAACAATCAATGCTATTCAATTGGCGGCCCGCCAATCATTTTCATCCGGCCCGAGGGAGAATACAGAGCGCCAGTAGCATTTCAATGGACAAAAATGCGCGGGTTGGGCAAGTTACTTCGTAAATGTAGTATTCTTAAATTAGTTATGAAGTCTTAAACGACCTTAAAGAGTTGGGAGAAAATCGAATATGTATCAGATCCGCGTCACGTACATCAGGTTTTAAAGAGACAGCTGTGATTTTAAAGCGAAACCAACTGAAGTGCGTCATCAAGTGCGAACAAAAGAAAAAGATAAATCTCTCGACTCTAGTCGCTCATTAACTTTTGTAGCTTGAACAAATAATAATCTATTTATTTATATACAATTCATAATTTATATAAGGATTGTTTTAACTTAAATTAAAAGTTATGTATTTCAGAGCCTATTGAATGTATGGCTTTTAATTATACTGTAATGTTGAATGGCTATAATTAATAGGAAAAATTGAGGGAAAATGCATTTAATAGAGACACCAGTAGCAGTATTGGTATCAATACTTCATTAATAATTGGCTACTTGGTAAAAAGATGCAATTAAACACATTTAAAATATACTCGTTATGTTGTTTCTATATTAATTTGGAGGTTCAGTGTGAAACTATGACAATATAAATATATAAATGCGATTAATCATGATTAATTACAGAAAAATGAATTGATAGACAGCACTAATGTTAACTTTTTATAGATGTTGTTGATAATATTAGTTCATTTTACTGCTGAATATGCATTTCAATTTGATTTCTAATTTTATAGGCCCCTCCAAATAGAGATTGTGATGTCTCCCACCCCCTTGGCCCCCTTCAAATTTTCAGTTTGATAATCCGGCCCTCAAATGAATTGAATTGAATAGCCCTGCTCTATAGAGATACAATAATAAAGATACTGCTAAATAAAAAAATAAAAAGATAAAAAAAATATTTTGTGGTGAAGTAAATAATACAGAAAAATAAATGTAATTTTTACATTAAATACTTTAGTTCAGGCAAGAGTTAAAAAAGTAAATTTAATATTAATACTCAATTTAATCTTGTAGAATTTAAAAGTTGAATTTTAAAGTATATTTTACTTTAAATTGTTTGTTATTTTTACAAAGTCATGATCCCGTTGTTCTCATCATGCACTTGGGCATAAATAATCAATAAGGTTACATTTTTTGCTGTTTTTGAGATGTATTTACACTGTTTTATGGCTGCTTTTATTGTTAGGTTAAGTAACCTGCTGTTTTGTAACATCTAAATTTCATTTTCTATTCAAAATGACCCATTCATACTCAGAAACTATTCACTGATTGTTATCGTCATTGTGTATCATGTGCCAAGTATTGAGGTCTCTGTGTTCATTTGGTTAGTAACTACATTGTGTCAACATATAATCTTAAAAACAATAAGGAGCCGTCTACTCGCTTACTTTGTAAGTGAACCACATGCTTTAATGGTATTTTTTTTTATCAGTGCTATGATGTTTGAGTAAAGTTTACAAACCGAATGACTTGTACTTGAGCACAGCAGTAAGTAGAAATTAATCATCAAACTCTAACTACATGTAAAATTCACCAATTCCATACTTAAATGTTACTTTAAAAACGTGCGTGCAAAAACGTGCCAAATAAAAATGAAGTAAATGTACTTGTTGTTTTTCAGTGTATAGAAAAAAGACAAAAACTATGAACAGTGAGAAAATCATAACAAAATTACTAAAACTAAAATGACTAAAATTATTTAAAATCATTTTTAATTTAAATAAAGTGGAAATTAAACAAAATGCACATTTTAGATTAACAATGGCAGCTGACTGATATAAACAAGTTCACATTAAAGTGCAAAAATGACCAAAAAATAAATTGATTAATTAAAGCTAAATAAATAAAAAAAGACAAAACCTAAAAAAATCCAACGAAATTAAATGACTAAAACTTAAACTAAAATTAAAATGAAAACTGAAACTATAAAAAGCAGTCAGGTGATTAACTGTTATCAGGTGTCAGCAGTGCATTGAGTTTCTCCACCGTGTCTCCTGATTGGTCACTCACCGTGCTGTTGTCGTGTGATTGGCTGGAATCTCGGTGTGTCTCCTGTAACCTGATCTCCTCTTTCAGCTGTGTGATGCGATTCACTCTCTCCTGATTCCTTTGGACGCTGACCCTGCCCTCTGACATCATCATCATTATCATCACCATCATCATCATCTGACAGAATTATATGAGTCTTCTCATGCCTACCGGTAAGATGCATGTCCATTTCCTGTCTGAGGAGGTCCTGCAAGTCCCTCTTCCTGTCTGCTGTCTCAGATTCCTCCTCGGCTCGTCCTCCATCAGCCACCTATAACACACACATGCTAGAAATCATCCCAGTCAACATTAAACTCTTATTTTGAACAAAACTCAAGCAGAAATGCACGAGATTGATGAGATTCGGAGTGTGTTGTTACTCACAGACGAGTCCATGTTTGTGTGTCGAGCAGCACTGAACTGAAGATCAGAGTGTGTGTGGGCTTGTGTTTCACTCTCTTCAAATATTCATTAGTGTTCACTTTCACCTGTGTGTGTTTAAATGTGTTGCATTCAAGGTTACTATATTCAGGGTTGCCAAGTTTTCACAACAAAACCTGCCCAATTGCTACAGAAAACTAACCTAATAACGTTACAGACGGTGTTCCCCGGTAAAAATCGCATGAGGGGTAAAATACACATTTTTTGTCGGGGTACAGGGGCTAAATATCAACCCCTTGACATATTGCTTCAACATGTCAAAAGACTTTGGACTTGACAACACTGACTAAAGTTGACTAAAACTATATATGAATATCATTTTTTTTTATTTTTATGTTTAAATTTGACATTTTTATTTGTTAAAGTTAAATCTGATTCGATCAGTCTGATCTGTTTTTGTTATTTCTTTTTTTTTATTACATTTTTTGTAATAAATGTCTATAGATTTTATTGTGTATGTGCGTGTCTGCTGTGTGTTTAAAAATTGAAAAAAGTTAAATAGAAAAGTTTGTGTAGAGATACTAGTTTTTATTATTAATTAATGTTTCTTATTGTTTTTTTATTTCAGTTTCATGTATTTGTATAGTTTATATATTTCTGTAGTCTATAGTAATTTTATGTATATTTTGTTATTCCAATTTATTTATTATTATTATTTTTTTTTTTTTAAATGAAATTTAAAAAGGAATGACAAATTTAACAAAAATTTAAATGGAAAATATATGTCTGTGTGTGTAACTATAGAAATATATACAACTAAAAAGTGTATTGGAAAAAAATAACATGAAAACATGAATGACAACTTTAACTCAAATTAAAATTAAAATGGAAAACAAAAAGTAATTTAATGTGATGAAACTGAAAAATCTAAATGAAAACCTACATAGACATTTAAAAGTGGAATTGAAAAAAATAATACATATTAAAATTAGAAAAAAAAATTACTTTAATTCAAATTAAAATGGAAAATATGAAATAAAACAGTAATTCAGTATATAAATAATACATTTTATATAAATACAGAGAGAGAGAGAAAGACATTTTAAAAACTAAAACTTAAAAACGAATAAACTTGAACGAAAGCTTATACATAAAATTAATCTTCCACAAAATTAATTGCGTATATATATATATACAGTATTGTGCAAAAGTTTTAGGCCACTAGAATTTTCACCAAGCAAAAAAAATGGTTTAAAGTCAGTTATTCAAAGTCAGTAGGAAACATCAGTTTACAGTATAATATATACATTCTATGAAAGTAAACTGCCCCTGCTTGCGTCTCATAATCATCCGCTCCGTCCTATAAATAAACCCAGTACGTCTTCCTGTGAGATTCATTTCCTCATGTGATCTCATCTAACACTTTCTGTATCTCACATTCACATGCCTGATTTTCAGGAAGTCAGAATGTTTTTAAACAAATACCTTGAAATAAATGAGGAAACAATACTTTTGAAAAAGAGAAGGAAACCTGAGATCATTTAGGGGAAAAGTAGATGTTTTATCATCTACAGATCAGCTGAACTGAGCAAATCATTTGACAAATCACTTTGACTGTAGTCATACAATGATTTCATGATTGAAAATTTCATATTTCATACTTCTTTTGTCCTGCTAATATCTATCAATACAGCTGCACCCAGAGCAACTTGGAGCATTATTTGTTATGTATGACGTTATAAAAATATGCATGTTTAAATGCAGAACTAGGCATTATTAATTTAGAGAAAATGATCTGAAAGAAGAAGTAAGACAGGACATCTATATTCCACATAACTCTGTGTGTACAGCAGTTTTGCTCTATGATCGTTTTTGCATGATTGAACGATCAAAAATAGCTTTTCAGTAATGTTCAGTGAAATCTGAATAGGTCTTATAAATTTTTTCCTCTTATTTTTTAAATGATTGCCTTATTTTATTTTATAAGTACTATAATAGTATAAAAATAATACTAAAATAACACTACTAGCAGCCTAACCTTTCAGTAAGTGCAGATTTATTCTTTATTTTTTCTTTTATATACAATACACACAAAAAAAAACAAAATTGAATGCTGAAATAAAATAAAACAAAATAAAATATGATGTTGCTGTCATAACTAACTGAAAGTTGTTAAATTTTAAGTACTGAAATATTATATATATATATATATATATATATATATTAGTTTTATTTATTTATCTTTACAGTATTATATTTATAGTGTAAGCATGTTCACATGCTCACATGATTTTCTCTTCTTTAAAACACACAGAGATCATTCAGACAGAATTGAAAACAACTGTTTAATAAATACTATATATTGCTGATTTTTCTGGATAAAACAAAGACAATAAATCCACACAGTCATGTTTGGAAACAGCATGTGTTTATTTACGTCATAATCACCGTGATATTTATGTTACCTCTAACAACATGCTGTGAGTTAAAACCTGAAACAGAAATGCTATCACACAAGAGACTTACTGTAGATATTACTAGAATTAAGGGTTAGACCAGCGTTAATATGCTGCATATGTTTATCTATTCTGAACACAGATCAGAAGAAGAGATCTTCAGTAGGAAGGTTATTGGATTATTCCCATCAAATATCATCCTTATGGACTGATTGAGCATCAGGAGATGAAACTAGTGAGAGCTGATAGGACTGGAGTTATTCTCTTTATTTCTGGATGTGCTGATTCACTCTGGACAAACAAAGACACACATTATGAGTACATCAAAGAATGGATTTAGCAGATTATCAGAGCACTTTTTACAAGAAAACACTACTTCAGTCTTTAAAAAATTTGACGTTTAATCCATTCATTTAATATGTTTCAT
The DNA here is from genome assembly GCA_033026305.1 of Cirrhinus molitorella. Lineage (NCBI taxonomy): Eukaryota > Metazoa > Chordata > Actinopteri > Cypriniformes > Cyprinidae > Cirrhinus > Cirrhinus molitorella. The sequence goes on from CM065129.1 coordinate 9,982,031, forward strand.
CCTCTACTTGTCGACTCTGTAATTATTTGTGAAATTTACTAGCAGTTTCTGAGGAAATATTTTTCAGTGCGTATCAGTGGTTTGGATGCTCATATCAGCAAAATAATTTACATTTGACTGTACATTTTACACTCACCGAGAAGATCAGCATCTGTGATTATCCATCAGCAGAGAAATGCATAAAAAAAAACACACAGAGAAACATGTCAATACTACTTCATAATACTGATTAATGTACCTAAAAGTAAAACTATACATATACATATACATATATACATGTATTTAATGTAAATATCAGAAGTAAAACTTCTTTCTGTGTTTGTTAAAAACACAGAAATATACAGTTTGTGTGTGTATAAATAAAATAAAAACTAAAATAAAAACTAAAACTAAAATAAATAAATTAATAAAATAACATAAAAGAACAATAATATAAAATAATTAATTTAAATATTACTTTTTTATATTATTCATTTATATATACATATATATACATACAATTAAATATGTAGTCTAAATGAAAAATAAAAATAAAAGCTAATTTGATTTATAAATAAATATTATGATATTGAATAAATTATACAAAAATATCACTGTATATATATACATATATATATATATATATATATATAACATAATAGTATAAAATACAATAATAATGTAAAATATAATAACAATTTTAAAACTAAAACTGTAAAAAAAATAATTTTAATCATGTCATTTATCTAGCTATTCAATATAAATATTGAAATATATTATATATTATATATATATATATATATTAGTATAATTTATTCAATATCATAATATTTATTTATAAATCAAATTAGCTTTTATTTTTATTTTTCATTTAGGCTTTAGATATTTAATTGTGTGTGTGTATATATATATATATATATATATATATATATATATATATATAAATGTAAAATATATAAATGTGTATATATATATTAAAATATAAAATTGAATATCTAAGATCTAAATAAAAATATAAAAATGAAAACTAATTAATAAAAACTATTGAGATTGGATAAATTAAAATAAAATACCACAGTTATCAAAAGAGTGCAGATATTAAAATAAATAAAAATACATTAAAGCTAAATAGAAATATACAGTGTGTATACATTACAAAAATAACAGAAGTGCATAGTGAAATTATTGAAAATTTGAGTTGATGTATATATATATATATATATATATATGAAGAGTTTAGATGCAAAAGCCTCTAAATCCATCTGCCATCTTTCTTTAAAAAAACATTTTTATCAGGCTCCGATCTATAGGTTCTATGCATCTGAACTCTTCGATATATATATATATATATATATATATATATATATATACACACACACATATATATATATATATATATATACACACATATATATATATATGTGTGTGTGTGTGTGTGTGTGTGTGTGTGTGTAAATAAAGCTGAAATAAAAACAGAACAAATAAACAACAACAAAAAAACTAAAAGCTCATTCAAAATATGAATAAATATGTATATGATTCATACTTAATTAAATGATTATAAATAACAGCAGTTTGAGTGTGTTTTTCACATTTACTGAGTGTGAGCACATTTATTATTGGTTACTGTTATTGTTTAAGTTAGCTCTCACCTTAACTGCACTGTGGATGTTGTCCCCGGACACGTGTGTTGGGGATCTCATTGCCGTTTTTATCCACACACCAGCAGTATCCGGTGCCGTGCCAGCACTGCATGGGCTTATAGTTGCCCTGCTCATCACACTGAGGCTTGTAGGAGCCAAGCAGCCCCTTCTGAGACTCCAGCTGACACTTGCTCTGAACCTCAACAGCTGCAGGGAGACACACACACATGTATGTGTTACATAGAGATCTGTGCGAAACACCACACCTGTGTGTGTGTATGAGAGTCTCACCTGTTTCAGGAGAGCTCTTCACTTCCTCATCCAGGTCCCGCAGCAGAGGCATGCCCCTCATGGGCAGATGCATCTTCTTTGGAGTCAGTCGGGAAGCTTTTCACAGAACACAGAGATTTAGATTAGAGAACAATAATGGACGATGTGACATATTCAGAATGTTTATGACACACGTACATGACTATAGTTTATAGTTCATAATTTTTACTTAGATTTTATATTTTTATTTATATTTATTTTCTATTCTGTAATAATTTAGTGTATTTATATATTAACTATATATCTATCTATCTGTCTATCTATCTGTTTGTTTGTCTGTCTATATGTGTGTGTGTGAGAGAGTATATATATGTAATTTTATATGTTAATTTTTTTATTTTAGCTTTTTTAAATTTTTAATTATATATTTACACATATAAAAGTATATTTATGTATTTTTTTGTACTTACTGAGAATATCCACATTTGTTTCAGTTAAACTTTTTCTTTCTTTCTTTCTTTCTTTCTTTCTTTCTTTCTTTCTTTCTTTTTTTTTTAAGTTTTTCATCCCAATTTTTTAAAACTGTACTTTAGATTTATTTTAATTACTGAAAATTATTTTTTAGATTTGAATTTGATTTAAATAGAAAGAAATTAATTTAGGGAAAGTTTTTCATTATTTATTAACAACTTGTTCAGAACAGCCTTTTGTTGCTCATAAATTATATATATATATATATATAATTGTCAATTGATATTTATTATTTTTTTAATACTTAGTTTTCATTGTACTTTTTAAATGAATTCTGTTATTTGTGTGTATGTGCATATATATATATATATATTACTTTTTATTTTTTTAATTCAAACCTTAAATTTTTTATTTATATATTTACACATATAAAAGTATATTTATGTAACTTTTTTGTACTTGTACTATATTTATATATCTGCATTTGTGTTTTTTTTTTGTAATACACACTCACTGACAATATTAGCATCCGTTTCTGTTTTTTAACATTTTAAAGTTTTTGTTAGCCCAAATTTCAATTTTACTTTAGTATATTTTTTTTAGTTTTAATTTTAGTTCTACTTTTTTTGTAGCTGATTTTCTATTCATTTGACTTAAAAAGAGAGAATAATAATAATATTGACATATTTTTAAATAGAACATTAACATTAACAATTTTAATATTCAAATTAAACATATTAAATCTACATAAATAATAATTAAATATATTTAAAATTGTACTTATTAAAAACTTGTCCAAAACAGCCTTTTTTAATATATATATATATGTATTTTATTTTTATTTTAGATATTAGAACATTTATTTTTTCATATTATCTATTTTTTATTATATATATAAGTTGGTGATTGTACCATCCAGTTGTCCGCTGCCCTCTCTCTGGTTTGTGTAAACTGGCTGCAGTTTCTAAAAAAAAAAGAAGAAAATTTTAAAAATAAGATTAAGATTTTCAAAAGTAAATAATAAAAAACCTATGTATCTCTATTGTTAAATATTTTTATCTGTTTAATCTCACAGTGAGAGGAACGCTGCTCTTCTTGCTGGAGGTCTGGTCAGAGGACTCATCAGAGAAATCCTTCAGCAGCGGCATGCTGTTCATGGGGAGATGCATTGCCTTTGGAGGAGCAGCTGTCACAACAAACACAGAACACGACAAACCATATGAACATGACTCATTAGCTCTTAAAAAAAGTTTGAGACTGTAATTATAGGCCCTGAATAATATGCATGAATAATTTAGAGCGTAATGAATCTGTGTTTGATGTTTATTTGATGTAATGCATTCATCCATGTTGCTCACCGGACATCCTTCTGGTGAGCTCTGTCTTCAGCTTCTCCTGGCCGGAGGTCAGAGCACTGATGTGTTCCTTCTGACCCCAGACGAGGTACGCAGTCAGCGCCTGTCCGGCCAGGAGAAGACAGGCCAGAACTGTCAGTCCGGCCACCTTCAGCGCCTTTCCATTGGAGTTCCTACAGGAGGAGCCACACAACAACACCATTACCATCTGAAACCTGCAGCTCTTCAGGGGTATTTCTTATGTTTATTTGTGTGGGTGTTGGTGATCTTTAATGAAACGGCTAGTACGGAAAGTGGCTCATCTGGCTAGTACAGAAAGTGTAATTCCCCTTAAAATGGGGTTTCCAGTGATTCAGGATATGCCTGTTTTAAATCGTTTGAGACGCAGGGGATATTTTAAAGTTAATTTTCTATTCATTTGGTGTTAAAAAGGAAAAGAAAGAGAGAGAGAGAGAGAGAAATTAATTGAGGGAATTTTCATATTCCTAATTTCTAAGCACCTTCTATGTGAATAAATGAAAGTGTACATTTAATAGTTTCAGTTTTTAAATAGTTTATGTTTTCAGGAGAATTGAGAATAAAAAATAAAAAAAACCAATGCAGGATTATAATTAAGGGTTAGTTATAATTGTTCAAAAGTAAAACTAAAACCATAAAAAATTGTTATTTCAAATAAAAGTTAATCAAAAGTTACAATATACAATTATGTTTTTAGTTTGTTGTTCTGTTATTTAGTTGTTTATTAGTAACTTGATGTACTAAAATAACTAAAACTCAAATAATGATAGTTATTAAGACATATTTTTAAATTAAAATAATACCAAGACGGAAAAAATAAAGGTTGTGTTTATTTTATTAAGTTATTTATTAAGTTAACTTGATGTACTAAAATAGCTAAAACTGAAACTATAAAAATAATTCATAATTCATAATATAGACATTTTAAAATAAAAATGAAAAAACGGCATAATACTAAAACTTTAAAATTAAAACAGAAAATATTGAAAACAAGCATAAAAAAACAAACTGAAACTATAAAAATAGTTCAAATAAAAAAAAAAGTTAATTAAAACTTGCAATATAAAAGGGAAAAGGTATGCTTTATTTTACCTTTTTGTCAAGGTAGCGTTTATTTTATTTAGTTATTTATTTAGTTAACTTGATGTACTAAAATGACTAAAACCGAAACTAAAATAATAATAATAATAATAATAATATAGACATTTTAAAATAAAAATGATAAAACAGCATAAATAGTATAAAAATAAACTAAAACCATAAAAATAGTTAAAATAAAAGAGAATTAAAAGGGGAAAATGTATACTTTATTTTAGCTTGATGTACTAAAATAACTCAAACTGAAACTAAAATAATAATAATAATAATAATTTAGACATATTTTTAAGAAAAAATGATAAAACATAATGCTAAAACTTTAAAATTAAAACAGAAAATATTTAAAATTATTACAAATATTATGCAAATAGCATAACAAACAAACTAAAACCATAAAAATAGTTCAAATAAAAGCCGAATCTTGCAATATAAAAATTAAAAAAAGGGTTTTATTTTAGCTTCTTGTCAAGATAGCATTTAGTTAAAATAGTTAACAAAAAGTTAACAAAAACTTGCAATAAAAAAAGTTTTATTTTAGTTTGTTGCCAAGGTAGCGTTTATTTATTTATTTAAAATATATATATTATGCAAATTGTATAAAAACTAATCTTGATGTTGTAAATGTCTAAATACTTAAATATAAATAACTAATAATGCAATATGTAAAAAAAAAAAAAAATACGTATTTATTAAAAACTTGTTGAAGACAACTCGCTCTACTGTTTATTAAAAAAACAGCCAATCAGTAACGTCAGCGCGTCTGACGTCACCTGTTGCGAGGCAGAGTTTTATTTCCATCTTCTGATTTCGCCTTTTTAAAATGGAATTTCACATTAAAGCAGCTACCAATGCACCAATATGAGTTAAATGATTATTCGTGATAATTAACAATCATGTTTTTATCCGCACAATACAGTCTGTGAGCAGGCTACAAAATGCAAATACAAACTGCATGCAAAAAAAGTTCCACAAATCATGAATTCTCAAACATTTATGCTACAATTACTACCATGCACTAATGTAATGCAACAAAAAAGTATTATATTATATATTATGCATATTATATATGCAATTAAAACAGCATGTCCCACAAAATTTGCGATTGCTTTAATCCAAACAAACAAATAAATACGATTTTAATTTATTTTACCGTGTGTTTTGGTTCACGATGATGTCCTGGCTTGGCACACGCTGAATCAGCACCTCGTCCTGAGAGTGGTCCATAACTTGCCCTTCTGTTTCTGTGTTTATGTCTCTAACACTAAATAGAACTCTCTGTGACTGTCGAAAGGTTTTATGCGCCTCTAGTACCCACTTTTCAGGACGTCTGCGGCGGAAAGTCCCAGACGTGAAGCTGAACCTGACTTGGGTTGTCGTCGCATCTTAAATGTGATTGGCTGAAGAGAACAGCGTCATTAGTTGATGGCGAGACGAACACTTCAACCTTGATGTAAACATTAGAAAGAACAGTAAAAACGAATATCCCAATTCCTTTTTCAAAACAAAGAATAAATCCGGATATGACAGCCATATAAGGCTTTCTAATAACTCATATTAATAGGCATACAAATAAATCACTTTAAAATAATAAACCACTTCAAAGGCATGTTTAGAAAAGACGAATTCAATATATTAATCATTCTGACATTTCTAATACTTTTATTTTAAGTACGTTAGTGATATGATGTGACGTTCTAGCACTCAAACGTATCTTAAAGTTTTATCCAACAGACTTTACACTGCTGTAAAATATTGTAAGTAGCATTATTGTGAAATATAAACGTGAAGATGATGAAATGTACGGGAATTCGTGCACTTTCTGCCAGGATACATCTGATTCGCACGTCTAGTTTCTCTGATTGGATGTTTTCCTTAAAAAAGTTATTTAGGTTTTTCCTGAAATGCTGAACTGAGAAAACAAGAATCCACAAAGAAGAAATTAAGTCGTCAGAACTTGCTGTGCTACGCCATACTTTCCAAATGTCAAACGAGAAGTGAAATCAGATCTTTAAATGGACGTATTTATCAGAAATGGTGAAGCCAGTTAAGGTTTACAAAATGGCATCGATTTAAACTGACTATAAAGACAACGAACATTTGCAAAAGATTTTCTGCACAAACAATCACTGGTGTGTAATAGGCCTAACCAAATGATGAGATGTCTTTTCAGACACAATTCGGCCAAATGTCAGATGATATGAAGGCTTACATAGAAATAAATAATTAATATGTAATCTCATACCTAAAGGAAAAGAGATAACTAATGCACCAGACTAATTAGAACAGGTTTGTGTTCATGCAGTTTGATAATGAAAAACAGATCTAATAACATGATCCACAAGGTGGATCAAATATATGCAAAAATGGGGCACAATGTAGTGTATTAATAAGGGAATTTTTTGCATATTTTTGCATAGTTTTACCTGTATTTTGATTTTTTTACACTTCATTGCACTGTGTTTTAGTGTTAAATATCCATAAAATTATTGATATATTTTATTTTATTTTATTTGCTTTTTAGGTTGCAAAAAGAAGATTGAAAAATAAAATTATATTTTAAAATCAAATCCACAGCCTTGTATATAACCAACTAATGCATTTTTATATTTTAGATATTTATGTTTTATTGATTATATTATTACATTATTACATTACATATTACATTATTATATTATTTTATTTATATTATTACAAACAAATTTGTTCTTTTTCATAAATAAGATATACAGGTTATATTTATATCTAAAGAAATAGTACAAATGTATTTATTTATTTGTTTATTTTAGCTTTTTAGGTTGCATAAAGAGGAGATTGAGTGTTGAGGGTTAGGTTGCATAAAGAAATTAAATTCACAGCCTAACGGAAAATATTGTTTTTTATTGTTGTTGCTGTTTTAATGTTTTTACAATATATAAAAACTTAAGTACACTACCAGTCAAATGTTTTTGAGCAAAAATATTTGTAATGTTTTTTTTAAAGAAGTCTCTTCTGCTCACCAAGGCTGCATTTATTTGATCCAAAGTATAGCAAAAGCAATAATATTGTGAAATAGTTTTACTATTTAAAATAACAGTTTTCTATTTGAATATACTGAAAAATCATTTTTAAAAAGCTACATTTTCAGCATCATTAATCCAGTTTTCAGTGTCACATGATCCTTCAGAAATAATTCTAATATGCTGTTCAAGAAACATCTTCATCTTTGATGAATAAAAGATACAAATATCAGAATTTATCTGAAATAAAAAGCTTATAGCATTACACACTATACCATTCAAAAGTTTGGAGTCAGTATAATTGTTTAGGGAAATAAATTACTACTTTTATTTAGCAAAGATGCTTTAAATTGATCAAAAGTGATGATAAAGACATTTATAATGTTACAAAAGATTTCTGTTTCAGATGCAGTTTTTCTGAACTTTCTATCCATCAAAGAAACCTGAAAAACTTCTACTCAGCTGTTTTCAACATAGTAATAATAATAAATGTGTTTTTGTTTTTTATTTGTTTTTTGAGCAGCAAATCAGAATATTAGAATGATTTCCGAAGGATCATGTGACTGGAGTAATTATGCTATAAATTCAGCTTTGAAATCACAGGAATAAATTACATTTTACAATATATTCAAATAGAGAAGTTATTTTACATAGTGAAAGTATTTCAAATGTTGACTGTTTTTGCTGTACTTTGGCTCAAACAAATAAATGCAGGCTTGGTGAGCAGAAGATTTCTTAAAAAAAACATTACAAATCTTACTGTTCAAAAATGTTTGACTGTTGATGTTATTGTATTGTATTTTATTTTTAAAATATTTATGTTGTTTATTTTATTATAGTACATAATGATATCATTTTATTATACAAACAACAGTTTTTCCCCCATGAATGAGATCATATACAAGTCATATTTATATCTAAATAAGCATTACAAATTATTTTAATTATTATTATTTTTATTTATTTTTTTTTTTTTTTCAGATTTGCTGCTGTCACATGACAATTAGAGGTTGAATTCAAGACATGCATTCCATAATTTTAAAGACAATTGAAAAGCACATAAACAAAGTACACTGAGTGTGTTGTGTTCTGTCACTCTTACTGTACATACAGTAGATGCTCATGTTGTTGAGCTGCATTCAAAACCACACACCTACACAAACAAACAAACACATTCATGCTTCATAATATGCAAATAGTCCACCAACACAAATATATGTAAAACTGGTGTCACATCTTCTCATTTCTTGTACAGTTACTGTTATCACCATCATCATCATCATCATAACAGCATTGATGTTGAAGGTATAAACAGGGTCCTTGATTTTCCCTCAGCAGATCCTCATATCCTGACAGCAGACGTGTGAATCACCGGCCTGAACTTTCCCTCATCGCTTCCTCTTTTGTTCCTCCTCATCAGTTTCCAATGAATTACACAAAACCACAGATCGACATAAGTGGAGTCACAAATGTAAGCACCAAACAAGCATTACAATATATGTTGGCCAAAATAATAATTTTGTATGTTTTCAGTTATGTTGTGGTACTCTTGTGAACGTATGGCAGAGACTGACGCGGAAGAGAAGAACTTATTTAATAAAGCTATTTTTGCTTTCTTTGCACACAAAAAGTATTCTCGTAGCTTCATAAAATTACGGTTGAACCACTGATGTCACTTGAACTATTTTAACAATGTCCTTACTAACTTTCTGGACCTTTAACGTGTCAGTTGTGTTGCTGTCTAGGATCAGAAAGTGCTTGGATTTCATCAAAAATATCTTAATTTGTGTTTTGAAGATGAACGAAGGTCTTGGGTTTGGAGTAATTAATGACAGAATTCTCATTTTTAGGTGAAATATCCCTTTAAATCACTTTTAAATTAGTCAAAAACTTCAGAGACGTTTTATAAAGCAACAGAAACAATTTTCATGTACTGTTTAATAGACTGCCATCTGTACAATACATAACATAAGCCTATACTACTTAAATACCAATAAAGTGGGTCATTATGTACTGTACTTGTATCAGTGTTTTCTGATAAACATGACTCAATATAACATCATGACTACAGTAAAAGAGCTTTTGCTGTTATAAACGCAGATTTGTCAACTGAAGGTGTCAGAAAAAGCTTTTGTGGAACCGAAGGTGTCAGAAAAAACATGAAGCATGTCATCGTTGACTGCCAATGGGGAAACAGCTGTGTTGTCATCAGAGCTCCTTGCAGGGTTGTGGCTAAGGGTTTCAGCTATGACTGAATTAGTAAATTAAATTTGCTACCTATTAGATTGTGTTTTAACATCTACATCTACACCCATTCCAAACCTAAACCTAACCTAATCTGTCCATCAGAAAACAGCTGTAAGTTTCTATGAATACACTATATATTAGACAGCATAAACGTACATAGCAGAACAATGTATTTAGTAGTACATTAACTGTGCAATCCATGCTGTTGTGTATATGAGTATCTCCAATATGGCCACGTATCCGAGTAACTGACTAAAATGAGATTGCATTTTTGTTAGCTGGGACCTTTACTAACAGTGCATTCAATTACAATAGTTGCAAGTCAAAATACGATAGCATACATCTTATTTTACATTTACATTTAGACATTTAGCAGACGCTTTTATCCAAAGCGACTTACAAAGGAGAACAGTGGAAGCAATCGAAATCAACAAAAGAGCAACAAAAACATGCAATTGCTATGACACGTCTCAAATAGCCTACAGTACATGTAGCAAGGATTTTTAAAGTACTAGCTTTGTTAATTGTAAAGAGAGAAAACTTTATAGGGCACTTTATAGGCACTTTTTTTAAAAAACTTTATTTTAGGGCACTTTATAAGCACGGCCATTTGTAAATTTTATCCGGTCTCATCCGTAGGGTGACTGTTAAAATTAGGACACTTGTGTCCAAAAGTGAGGACAAAGGCCCAAAAGTTAGGACACCATCGGAAACCGTCGTATTAAGACGTATTAAGTCAATATATTTATTCACTTGGAAAAACACCTATCAAAAAGAACAATGTGAAAAATGATGGTCGAGACCATGTCAACAAGAAACAAAACATCAGTGTAGAGTTATTTCAGCATTTATTGAGCATTTGAGCATAGGCCTACATATTTATTCACTTGAAAAAAAAATGACCATCAAAAAGAAAATTATGAAAAATCAAAAAATTAGTCAAGAACCAATGTCATTTACTGTACTGGCCTAGGCTTATCCACAGGAACTTGTCCAACAAAAAAACAAAACATTATTGTAGTGTTCATTTATGCTCATCCAAAAAATATCAAAAAGAAAAACATGTCATTTACAGTTGGCCTATAAGCTTAATTTATTCCCAAATGTGTTCCCACACAACAGACTCCGAAAATGAGCCAACATGCCCGCGATTCAATGTGTTATATCTATATGACCAAAAATGGCATAGCATTTTTTGTTTCCGTTGTTCTCCTATAAAAAAAAAAAGCGATCGCGCCGGTGCCTCTTATGGGAAATATTTGTTTTCGTGCCCAATGAGAGATGCCGGTGCGTTTCAGTTTCTCTTTAAATTCGTGTTGTTCATAACGAATTCCGTTATAATGTGTGTTTTATTTTATAATTTGTCGGGTTTTTTGCCATTATAATTTGTGTTTTATTTTAGAATTTGTCTGTTTCTTAAATTCGTTTTGGTTAGACATATAGGCTAGGCTATGTTACTTATAACGAATACCATTAGGCTATAATTTGTGTTTTATTTTAGAATTTGTCTGTTTCTTAAATTCGTTTTGATTAGACTCTTATGTTGTTTATAACGAATACCATTATAATTTGCGTTTTATTTTAGAATTTGTCTTTTTCTTAAATTCGTTTTGGCTAGACTTATGTTGTTTATAACGAATGCCATTATAATTTGTTTTATATCTTAATTTGTCTTTTTCTTAAATTCGTTTTGGTTAGACTTATACTAGCCTATATGTTGTTTAAAAGGAATGGCATTATAAATTGCGATTTATTGTATCATTTGTATATATAAATATTTATACTATAATTTTTTATAGCTTCTCATAATTGTGTCCCCCTATGAAAATGAAATGTCCCCCCATTGAAGATTTTCTGGCGACGGCCCTGAGGAGCCAACGGTGTAGACTGATGGGACAGCCGTATCTGTTAATGACAGATATTTCACAAACCCCATTTCATGTTGTTTAAATTCTTGAAGCATTCTCTTGTGAAGTGCTTATAACACAACCGCGACTGTTATTCCTCTTTCCTCGAAATGCAAAAAAATCAAGCCATTGTGACCGCAGCCAAGGTGTTTTGGGAATTGAAAACAGGGTTTCGGGAGAACCACATCCTAACACGCACCTCCTCGCCATTTCTGTTAGTTACGGGGTTTTTCCTCCACGCGCTGTCAAAGCTTACCATATTATTTTAATGTATTATCTTAATTATGAACACACTGGTTTGTAGTGCAAACAGCTTTACTGTTTACTGCATGTTGTTATTCTTATTATTTCCCTATAGAGTTTTTTCACGGCAATCTCTGATGAAATCGGTTCAGTTTTCTCTGTATTAGAGCCATTTTGAACTTACTATTTGAACTCATTTGTTTACTGTATCCTTTTACAGAAAGGTTTACAGGGTTTGCTGGTTTAAGAAATTTCTAATCGTAAAAAAACGGCCTCTTTTTATTTGTAAGGTATTGTTTTCATTATTATGAACAGTAACCAATAGCTAATAATTACTACTTTCTACACTCTGCGCGCCACCATGCGGGCGCATCGTATGCCCTCCACAACACCACTGCTGTACAGACAGTGGTGGAAATGGCCAAAATTCACTGGGGGGACTCTACCTTTTTTTTACTTTTTACTTATGTGATGACATTTTTCTAACTTTATTAAATGTATGTCATCTTTTGTGACCAAAAAAAAAATGATTTATTAAACAATACATTTATTTAAAATAATATGATACAATTAGGAAGAATAAGTTACCAGTCCAATGAAATCAGCAACAACCATTTCACCTTTGCACGCCACAGAAGAGCACAAATGTGGAATTAAGGAATATTTACAGATTTTTGACAAGATTCAGAGGTGGCATTAATGCATTTCATAACAACATTTCATAAACCGCCAATAGGTGTCAGTAAAGTCTTTGTGACGGAACAATTCATTAAATCGATCGTTCAAAAGCAGTTTAATTTATAAATGGGGCCAGCTGTGACTTTGGAACAATTTTATTTTATTTTTTTTTTTTTTGACGAAATATAGCACAATCAGACAAGTGTTCCTAGAATGTAAGTAACTTAATATTAACTTTTGCATAAAATCAAAAATGTATTGTATAATTTCAGTTTCACTTTTGCAAACTCTCTTTATAATCATTATACGATATATAGGCTATATATATATATATATATATTATTCATCGCCACTTGCTTTTTTTTTAACTAGGCTCTTTACACTGCATACTAAAAATATTATTTACATCGTCTCTACACTTAGTTTGTTATAATGAATGACAAAACTGCAGTCTGCAGGGCTTTTACGATCTGTGCTGTGAGGAGATACCATAGATATGTATTTACATCTATTAAGATTAAATTCACAACACCTTCGTAAATTGCATGAAAACATAAAAAATAAAATACACATTAATGCACATCTTGGTCAATTTCTAAGCAGAGTTTAAAAATATTGTTGTTGTTGGAAAGCTATGTCGTCATCTAACTTTAGCTTCGGCCAAATGAACCGCAGCTGACGCCATAAAAACAAATATAGGTCCATATGGTCATAAAAACCATAAGGTCTGAGAGTTTGTTATAGTTTGTATTATCGTCCTCTGACCATTAGTCGTCGCCCTCTAACCCTTTATTAATAAGACGCTGTGTGTTCGTGTATCTGGTGTCTGTCGCCCTCTATCGCCGAGCGCGTGCGATGCGTCAGTTCAGCGCACACGTGTGCTTCACTCAGCTGGCGACTCACTTGGCTCGTGCACAACGCACGAGACACAAGCAGAACGGAACGGACGGCCGGGTTTATCGGAATACAGTCGTAACGGCATCACGGCATGAGCGGTTCTGCGGATGAGCGGTGAAGGAGTGACGCAGGGAGCGCGCACGGACAGACGGACGCGCTCAGCTCGGTTCTGTTGTGAATCAGGTAACGTTAAGTGAAAATCCGCTGTGTGCTGACACTAAACAACAGGCTTGAGTTCGTATTATTTTCTGTTCTGTGTTTCTGACACAGGACCAGTAAGTGTCCAAACCATTGCACCTGTTGTTACTGCATAAATCAGTGTTTAGGATGTTCTGATTTTGTATGAGTCAGTGTTGTTGTTGTTGCGTTTTTCTACATTGTCTTTGAATTTTGCTTATGTTTTGGATATTTATAGTGGATTCGTGAAGCCAGTTCCCCTCAGATTTTATTAAATATTTGTTAAACTTCAGTGTACATATACTTTCTGTAAATGTATGGCAGATGCAGTCATCTGAGTTAAATTATTTTAATCACCTGAGTTAAATCATTTGATGTTTCTAAATCTTTCAGCATTCATGTTGCCTACTTTGCATGGCGAATAAGGCATCACATGATGGGTAAATTACTTTATGAAGTTAATAAAATAAAGTCTGTGTAAAACCTGATTCAGATGAACTGCACACCGTCACATGACAGTCATGTATGTTGTGATTTTATTTTGGCCAGATCTTGCTTTCAAAGCTAAGGAGAGTCGTAAGTTTGCATACTTTTAGAAGAATCTGCAGATATTTGAAAAAAAAGCATGTTTCTCAGGAGAGGAATGTATATGTAAACTTTTGAATGGGGTAAATTTTTTGTAAATTCAGTTGTTATTTGATCCTGTGGACTATATGTAAACATTTTGTGTGAAATAGCCTGTTAAGGAAATCCTAAATTTAAGATAGAAAGCCATTTTTATGATCACATTCTCATTTCTTATGACTTTTTGTCAATATTTTGATTCTTTTGAATTGTCTTTATACACAAAATGTACCAATCAAAAGTGTGGCTTTTTGTGTTCTTGATTGTTATTTTTTTAACAAATAATGATGAAATGACACTAAATGAGTTGGGAATGATGAGTGACCCAAATGTGTGTTCATACATGCAGAGTGTTGTAGATGCAATGTATTCATGTCTGCAGCTTTTCATTTTAAGCATTTAAGCAGAAGCCTTTAGATCATGAGAAACATTTAATCAAATGTGTTTAAACTTAGATGTAGATCAGACTTTTCTGGTCTCTGTATTTTTCACAGAAGTTGTGCATGAGATGTATTTGCATGTGAGATTAAAGTAAAAAACGAAATATACATTTTTTTCCACGCCTTCTGTAAGTGCTTCATATGTTTGATTTGAGTACATGCTTTTGTTGTCTTATTGAGGTTGTCTGTTGTGAGTTATGAGTGAATCTGATGAATCAAACGGAGCAGTTTCAGACAGCAGTTTTTGCAGCTGTTTGACTGATTATATTAGAAACCATTAGTGAGTATCCGCTTTAATGTGTTGTGTTTGCACATGACCTGTGAACTCCATCCACTTCACAGCTGTCATGTGCGTGAAGTTTATTTTTAGCTGAACGGACGCCTGTTGTGTGTTTTCCGGGTCTTTAGAGCTGCAGTGTGGAGTTTATTGGTTGATTTGTCTCTTGAAGTGCTGATTGATTAGTTGATTGATTGTGTTTGCAGCAGTATCAGAGTCAGAACAATTTAGTCTGAATCAGATACTGTATGGCTGCACGATTCATTGAAATACACCTGAAATTATTAAGAAAACCTCTATTTTTACATTGGTAATGTAGTTGTTAGTATTGTTTTTAAGCACTAGTTTTTTATTTTTTATTTTACAATGAAATATTACAATGTAAATTCTTCTTTTGTTTTTATTTAGTAATTTGTATATTTTTATTTTAGTAGTAGTAGTAGTTGTTGTTATTATTATTATTATTATTATTATTATTGAATTATTTTAAATTGATTTTACAGTGAAATTACAATAAATAAAGCAGTTTCTTACTTTGATTTTAATTAGTAAATACATTTTTATTGTAGTACTAGTAGTAATAGTAACAATAATAATAAATAGATAAATTATTTAC
>CM065129.1:10000466-10015466 GCA_033026305.1 Cirrhinus molitorella
TGGAACACATCAGTTATTTCCTTTTTTATTTGTTTTATTTTACATTTTTATTTTTTATTAATACCTTTTTTCATGACTAAAAATTGTCATTATGATTTAAAATGTAAATAAAATAGAATGATTGAAAAAAGCTTTAGATATACCCCAAAATTGTGATTAATATGCAATTAACTACATAATAATAATAATAATAATAATAATAATAATAATAACAATAATAATAAGTTAATATAATAATTTATATAATAATAATAATTATTATTATTATAATTATTATTATTATTATTATTATTATTATTATTATTATTATTATCAGTAGTAGTAGTTATTGATGATGATGATGATGATGATGATACTACTACTAATAATAAAAATAATAGCTTATTAATGCTAAATTAAATATTTTTGCAATATTTCATTGTAAAATTACATACAAAAACAAAATGACAAAAATACTAATTTTTATTTTGGTCATAGTAGTGGTGGTGAGAAGTAGTAGTAGTAATAGTCATCGTTTTATTATTATTATTATTATTATTATTATTATTTTAAATACTAGATTTCTATATTTCAGTTTATAATTTATTTAACAAATAATTGATGTATAATCACAATATTGTAGGGACTGAATTGCTTTTCTTTTCTTTTTTTTTTTTTTGTAATTGCAATCACAATTATCAGAAAAATCACAATTGGATTGTTTTTTTCCCCAAATAATTTGGTGCCACATTTTATTCATACTATTATTAATACAAAATTAATGTTTTAATTTTATTAATTAATGTTATTATTAATATTACAAATTTTTTTTTGCAATATTTCTCTGTAAAATTGCAATACTATTTTTTTTAGTCATATTACAAGTAGTAGTATTAGTAGTAGTGATGATGCTGATATTATTATTATTATTATTATTATTATTATTATTATTATTATTATTAGTAGTAGTAGTAGTAGTAGTAGTAGTAATATTTTTTTTTTTAATACTAGATTTCTTTATTTTACAGTTTCTAATTTATTTTACAAATATTACAATTGTAAAAGCAATTTAATATTTAATCATTTTTTGATGTTTTGTTTTAGTAGTAATGATAATAATAGTTATGTTGTAAATTTATGTTGATGTATAATCACAATATTTTGGGAGCCAAATTTTTTTATTGCTTTTTTTAATTGCAATCACAATTATCAGAAAAATCACAACTATTATTATTATTATTATTATTATTATTATTAACTAATTATTATTATTAATGCTAAATTAAATATTACAAAACAAGATTTTTTTTGCAATATTTCATTGTAAAATTACAATACTAATATTTAAGTCTGTTTTAACTTATCAACTATTCAACTTTTTTGAAAGTTTTTTTTTTTTTTTGACCAGTTGAGCCTGTTGCAAAAAAAAAAAAACCTAAAGGTGTGTGTGGCTGTGAGCACAGAAAACGGGTGTGAGTACCAATTCGAGTTCTCTTTCACCTCTTCTTTCACTTGAATGTTTTAAATTGCTTAAATATGTAAATTAGCAAGACAAAACGTGCAAATGATGTCACTTTCTGTCACTCTCTGAATGTTAAGCTTAGCAATTAAAGGGGTTCCTTAGCAATTTAATATGTTTCTTGAGGTTTACTTATAATGTTGAAGTTTTTTTGCACTAAAAAAAGAAAATGATTACTTTCAACCCCCATTTTGTCCCTCGGTCCAAAACAATCTGTTTAAAGGGTGTTTAAGGGGAAATTCAAACCCAACAGTTCAGAGGTCACCAAACTTGAACTTTAGTGCTCTGCAGAAGACCACAACTCTTTGCTTGTGTATCTAGTCTCTGAATGCCTGAAGGGAACATGAAGTGTAGTGTGAGGGCACTCTCTCTGCTAAACCAAACGCTCCAAAACTAATGTCTTGCTCTGGAGGCGGTGTTTATGGAAATGTTTGCAAATGGGATGTTTCTGGAGCTTGATTAAATAAATGATTTTTTATAACGATGAGGACGTTTTAAGCTATGAAACTTGCAGGATCTTTTAATGGTACAAAGACCTCTTACATGCCAAAAGATCAAGGCAAATTTGATTTCTCATATCATGACCCCTTTAATTTGCAAACCACAAACTCATAGGGCCTGGTCCATACTGATCATGGATCAACTGCAGTACTCATTACTTTCAGTTACTGTAATGGTTAATCACTGGTGTTGTAGTCAGCGACTCTACAGCTGTATGCAGCGAAATTCAAACCCGACAGGTCAGAGGTGACCAAACTTGAACTTTAGTGCTCAGCAGACTCTTTGCTCTTTGAAAGGAACATGAAGTGTAGTGTGAGGGCACTCTCACATGACACACTGATAGGGAGTAAGTGCTTGTGTGGTTGTCCAGGTCTCAGAGCTGTTAGACGACACTGTCGTTTTCAGGATCGTGTTACATCATCTGACCCGTTACCAGGTCTCGGCCAATCCAGACGCTGGTCTGGATTCCTATTTAGGTGAGAGGTCACAGGGCACAGCTCAAATCAGCGGCCGATGTGTGTGAGGCGATCTCATTACCCATGTGCCCCTGTAACCTTTGATCTCTTGTAGTTTTTAAAGCGCAGCTAGGACAGTCACTTCTTCTTCAGTTTTGGTATGATAGTTGTGGTACATTTAGATTTTATTTGTAGATTTTGTGACTTTAATTTTAGTTAAAAATTCATAAGTTTGTTGTTTTTGGCATTTAAAAAAAATAGGGTCATTGTGTGTCTCAACTCCCCCGGCTAATTTTTTTTTTTTGCTAATATTTTTTTCTGAGGAAAGATATAGGCTACATTTATAGTGATGAAGGCTAAAATATTAAATGTACTAAATGAAAATTTAATGAGTAATCAATTATTTTGTAGACGGAGGTCAAAATGGCAATTTTCACCTGAGATTTAAGTCAAGTTACAGAGGGGTAAAAATGACTTCAGGTAGATTGCAGCATCATAGTGTTATATTAACACAGGGATTGGTAGGTCTGTTAGTAAAATGTGTTGACTTCAGCAGTCTTTGTTGCATTATGTACCAATGGTGGCACTTTTCAAGTTTTTCAAGTTTGCATGCCTGTAACTCAGTAAGTATTACAGATATCTTAATGCCCCTTTAGATATTTGGTCTTGGCAATCTTTCCTTTTAGTATCTTTATTTTTAATGCCCTATGAGATTCGGTTCCAGAGTTGTTGGCTCCAGGAGTAAATAATTCAAATTTCAGAGATCAAAAACCAAATGTGGGTCTCTTTGCAAAAATATGATACTTTTCTTTCAAGAGGAAAGTCTGAAGAACAAATAATGTTGAAACTAGAGATCCATCTCATTTCCTTCTGTCAAGACAACTGCATTGAACCTGCACCAGAGTGCCATAAATATTCGTTTTCGAAGTTTGCGAGTTTGCGTGCCTAAAACTCAAGAAGTATTAAAGATATCATAATATGATTATAGATTCTAGTTGTAAATAAACTTTTCTTTTGGAATCCTAATTTTCAAGGCATTCAGTCTAAGAGATATCAGGACCTCAATGAGGCTCCATGTCCAGATGGCTGAATACTACCTATTTTCATTAGTCGAAAACCAAATGTTGGTCACTTTGTATACAGCCAAGACTTATTTTATAGAAGTCTTGGCTTATTTTAGAAGAAATGTGACCACAAAACCAGTCATAAGGGTCAATTTTCTGAAATTGAAATTTATGTCATCAGAAAGCTGAATAAATAAGCATTGTATTAATGTATGGTTTGTTAGAATAGGACAATATTGGGCAGAGATACAACTATTTGAAAATCTGGAATCTGAGAGTGCAAAAAATAAAAAATATTGAGAAAATTGTCTTTAAAGTTGTGCAAATTAAGTTCTTAGCAATGCATATTAATCAAATATTAAGTTTTGATATATTTATAAAATGTCTTCATTGAAAATTATCTTTACTTAATATCCTAATTATTTTTGGCATAAAAGAAAAACCGATAATTTTGACCCATACAATGTATTTTTGGCTATTTCTGCAAATACACCCCTGCTTTTTAAAGACTGGTTCTGTGGTCCAGGGTCACAAATAAAGATTTTTTTTCAAACTGACCCACATTTGGTATTTGACCACTGAAAATGTGTACTATTTAACATTTTACTCCTGGAGCCATATTGAAATTTCAATATCTCTGGAGCCAAATCGAGGCCAAAAGGAAAGTTTAAGACCCAATATCTAAAAGGGCATTAAGATATTTGTAATATTTTTGAGTTACGGGCATGCAAACTTTGGAGAAAAGCTTAAAGTGCTGTTTCCCCATTTTTTGAATGGTCACCGTTGGCACATAATGCAACAAAATAGTGGATTACTCAGTAAATATCAATCCATAACATTTCATATTTTAGCTTTATCACTATACATGTATATCTTTCCTCAGAGAAAAATAATATCAAAATCAAAAATTTGAGCTAGGGAGGTTTTTGAAATTTGGTTGATTTGACACAGAATGACCCTATAGTTGTGTTAGATTTGGATTTTATTTTTTCACTTTAATTTCAGTTAAAACTTTGTTTCAGTAAAAAATTTTGTTTTGGGCATTTTTTTTTTGTTTTTTGGATGTCTAAGTCTGTATAGTTTAATGTATATTAAACATTATTATTATTATTATTATTATTATTATATTTTGAGTTATTTTGAATGCAGAAAAACACTTGAGAGTGTTGCAGTGGACAGAGGTTGAACGCTTGTAGTTGCTCTTTTAGACTTTCATGTATTATTGATCTCTTTAAATAATGGATGACCGATATTGCAACACCTTCTCTCACTCTCTCTCTCCAGTATGTTCGTTTGACCATCATGTACTCGCAGCCATTTGTTTTGTTTCTGCATCACTGCTGTGTTTAGGAAAGATTTGCTCAGTAATGGTTTAAGAGTCTTTTACTATTAGGTCACTTTCCATCTCAGCGGTTCAGTTTTCAACACTAAACTTGGGCTACAAAGCTGTTCGACAGCACAAACGCAGAGTGCTTCGGCTCTTAACGAGGGAGAAATCAATCACGTACGGTCAACGCGTTTAATTAAGCGCAGCGTTCCTCTCAGCGGGGCTCATTAGCTCATATTAAGCAGCACGTCTCTGCTGAGGTCATTACTGCGTTATAGCACAGACCTTGCTATTTATTGCATACGTACACCTTGAAAAAGTTTGAGGGCTTTAGTCTCCTCTGCTCATCAGGGCTACATTTATTTGATCAAAAATGCAGTAAAAATAGGAAAAATTTAAAATAACTGTTTTCTATTTGCATATATATTAAAATGTAATTTATTCCTGTGATCAAAGCTAAATTATTAGCATCATTACTCCAGTCTTCAGTGTCACATGATTTTTCAGAAATCATTCTAATATGATGATTTGCTGTTTAAAAACATCTATGATTATTATCAGTTCTTATTATATAAGAAATTAAATCATCTTTATTATTATATTTGAGGGTTTTTAGATTAATAGAAAGCATTTTTTAGAAATACAAATATTCTGTAACATTATAAATGCCTTTACTGTCACTTTTGATCAATTTGTGGATTTTGAAAAAAATGTGGATTTATAGTGATGCACTGAAATTGAGTTTAATCATGATGAAAAATGCTGAAGTAATGCTTTCTGTTCAGATTCTCAGATTCAGATTGCTTTACATGAGTGTACTGTGTGTATGCAAATATATATTTTTGCAACAAAATAAAAAATCAGGCATGTAATTTTAAAAGATTATAAAAAAAATATGTTTGGCGACCGACAGCCAAAAATGTTTATAAGTTTATAGAATTATATTTAATGTTATTATCTTTTATATATCTCTTCTAAAATATTAAATTATATTTGT
Organism: Cirrhinus molitorella; assembly: GCA_033026305.1. Lineage (NCBI taxonomy): Eukaryota > Metazoa > Chordata > Actinopteri > Cypriniformes > Cyprinidae > Cirrhinus > Cirrhinus molitorella. The sequence goes on from CM065129.1 coordinate 10,006,309, forward strand.
TTAAATAAATGTTATTTTAAAAAGTAATAAAATAATATTTTTTAGTGACAGGGCCATCAGTAATTTTGCTCATTAGTTATCAGGGGATGTTAGTAATGTCAAATAGATGAATATTGTCAGATAATTTGGCCTGGTGAACAAATAAATCTATAAATAAGCAGACAGATTTGTTCTTACACAGTGTCATAACTACACGATGCGGCAACGCGTGATAAAAGGTATCTTTTTCATGTTAATCGAAGTTTTTGTCTTAACTAGCCGCGACATGCGAAATTTCGATTTTAGAAACCGTTTCTATTTCCGCGACGTCGCGGCTGGAACAACGGCATTCAAACTAATGACAGTGATAGTCTCAGGTACTGATTATGTGCTTAATTCAAAGTTAAATGTGTCTAATGTGCGTTTAAATATCATTTTGTGTGACCTTTATAGCCAAACTGAAAGCAACAACAGACAGATCCTCAGATCTGGAAAATAAATGAAAGCAAAGATGTACGTTCAACCTGTGAACTCAATGCGAACCAACAAGTTTATTCCATAAAAAAGATGGTATTAGTCACTCAGTTTGTACATTTAATAATGTTAAAAGTTTTAATATTTATGAATTCACCCATTAAAGGGATATTTCACTGAAAAAAATATAATTCTGTCATTAATACTCACCCTCATGTCGTTCCAAACTACTATTTTAACAATGTCTTTACTACCTTTCTGGGCCTTGAACATGTCAGTTGTGTTACTGTCTATGCAGGGTCAGAAAGCTCTAGGATTTCATCAAAAATATCTTAATTTGTGTTCTGAAGATTAACAAAAGTCTTACGGGTTTGTAACAACATGAGGGTGAGTAATTAATGACAGAATTTTCATTTTTGGGTGAACTATCTCTTTAACTTCTTTAACAAATCATTTGCGTCTTAAACGCACAACTGATTTGAAGGCATGTAACCCTGTAGATCTGATTGATGTGTATGTGTGTATTGATATGTATTTGACATGTCTTGATGGCTGCTAAATGATTAATGTGCTGGTTTGTGTGTGTGTGTTGATGTCCGTCTGCTGTCTGTGGGATCAAACCCAATGTACAGTCTGTGGCTCCTGCACTCATTAGTGTGTTTCCTTTCACTATTCCCTGAATAATAATTGGGCTTCTTGACGGAGCAGGTCACATGTCATCGCTACAGTCAGTGGAAAATCTGACCCATATGACCCACTGTGACATCAAACATGACAACCGCTGACTTGCTTTGGAGATTCAAATCTATACGTGCTTCATGGAAATGTATCTTTCTTTTAATTTTCTAGTTTTTTGGTGCATTATTCAGGAAATCATTCTTACTGATGAAAGTACAGCATTGATCACCTCACAGATAACTGAATCAGAACAGCTCAAATGTTTTACAAGGCTGTTGTACTGCTGTAAAACTCGAGGTGAGATGCTTTATACATTTAAATATTAATAAATATTCAATTTAAGATTTAAAATGATTTAAAGTAAAACGTAATTGCCTTAAATATTATATTTCCAGAGTTTGCGTGCATGTAAATCAAGAAGTATTAAAATAAAAAATGAACTTTCAAGGCCCTATATTATTCAGTCTCAGAAACATGGGGATTTAAATGAGGCCCCATGTCCAAATTGTGGAATATTACAAATTTTCATTGGTTGAAAACCAAATATATCCTACCCATTTGCAATGGTCAAAAACCAAATATGGTCACATATGCCCTTTAGATACTAGATCTATGAGTATGCTTCTATGTTTTATAACAATGAAAAAGAAAAAGAAATTCTAATAATTAATGCAGGTGAGGCAAATCTTGGTTTATTGATGTGAATGCAATGTGTATGTAGTTTCAGCATTATTTGTTCTTCAGACATTCCTCTTTAAAAGAAAAGAAGTATCATATTTTTGCAAAGTGACCAACATTTGTTTTTTTGAAAATGTATACAATTTACCGATTTACTGCTGGAGCCATATTGAAATTCCAATATCTCTGGAACAAACCAGACCCAATATCTAAAAGGGCATTAAGATATCTTTTGAGTTACAGGCATGCAAACTTTGGAGAAAAAAAAAACTTGAAAATGCTGTTTTACCATTTTTTTGAATGGTCATCATTGGCACATAATACAACAAAGATTGCTAAAGTCCACAGATTTTACTAATAGAAAGGGCCGGATCTTCTTGATGTTGAATAAAGCTAATCTGCAGGACCGGGCAGTTTTAGCAAAGTGATCTGAGAAAGTCTGCTAATCATTAATCACAACTCCAAGGTTTCTGGTTGTTTTCAAAGGAGTTATGGTTGATGTGCCCAACTGAATGGTTAAGAATTGTGATGAAACGGTGGGTTTGATGGAAACACAAGCAATTCTGTCTTGGCAGGTTTGAGTTGAAGATGATGGTCCTTCATCCAGCAAGAAATGTCTGTTAGACAAGCTGACATCTGAGCAGCTATCATCGGATCATCAGGATTGAATGAGAGGTAGAGTTGAGGCTCATTAGCATAGCAGTGATATGAAAAGCCATATTTCTAAATGACAGAACTTAGTGATGCCATGTAGACAGAGAAAAGAAGTGGTCCAAGAACTGAGCCCTGAGGCACCCCAGTAGCTAGATTTTGCGACTTGCAATACCTCACCTTTCCAAGATACCTTAAAGGACTTGTCAGAGAGGTAAGATTCAAACCACTGGAGTGCGGTTCCTGAGATTCCCTTTGCCAATAGGGTTGACAGGAGGATCTGGTGGTTAACCGTGTCAAAAGCAGCAGACAGATCCTGCAAGATAAGTATTGATGATTTGGAATCAGCTCTTGCTAGTCTTAGGGCTTCAGCAACTGAGAGCAAGACAGTCTCAAATTAATGTCCACTTCTGAAACCAGACTGGTTGCTGTCCAGGAGGTTGTTCTGTGTGAGAAAGGAAGAGATTTGGTTGAACACAGCTCGTTCAAGTGTTTTTGCAATGAAAGGAAGAAGGGAAACCGGTCTGTAATTCTCTAAAAGAGATGGGTTCAGGGTGGGTTTCTTAAGTAGAGGGGTTATTCTATGTGAGTTTGTTTAAATGCAGAGGGAAAAATACCTGTGTTAATGATGTGAGTGAGTGCAGGTACAACTTAAGGTGAAATGGCTTGAAGTGGATGAGATGGAATAGGATAAAGTGGACAAGTAGTAGGATGATTAGAAAGGATATTTGGGATATAATATTTTGGCTTAAAAATATTAGCAAAATCAAAAATTTGAGCTGGGGAAGTTTTTGAAATTTGGTTGATCTGATCTTATAGATAGTTCTTTCTACCATAAAAGCATGTTTTGGTCTGGTAGCCAGAATGACCGTGGCAAGAAGTATAGTGGTAAGAATCAAATTCTAGCATCATCGCCCGCAGCGTCACACCTGCACAGAGCAACTGAAGTGATTATTGACTTTGAGTTTTGATTGCAATGGAAGTGTTGATTGCAATTGCTGCTAAACGCTGTGCTGAATGAGCCGCTCGCTCCCGCGTGTCATTGTGTTCAGCGCAAACCCACAAACCCCAGAGCTGCCAAAAGTGATAAATGAGCGGTCTGCTCTGCCCTTCAGGTCTCTATTGGCCGTCTCGAGGGAATCTGCACGGTTTGGTTTCTCTAGCATATCCAATAACATAAACATGCCTGTGTGTGTTGGTTGGTTTGTGTGGGTCGATGGGGTTGAGTTAAGCGTGTGAGGTGTTTCGTACATGGCCTGAGGTGTTACTGTTAATTTTCTCATCATAGATCTGTCACTCATGATTGCGTTTCCCGCTGATGTCTGATGACCTCGTCCTCTTGTGGACCTCTTGCTCTCTGGGGTTCTGCTTCAATCATTTACCCACTTCTGGCTTCATAATAAAAGTCTTTTATGTTCTAAATCCGTCACAGTCAGAATGAGGTTATAAGGCAAAATTTGGGCCACAGAAATGTTGGTGTGTTTGCAGAAGAAAAGATGGATCTATTTCATATATAAAAGGTAAAAGGATTCGAAAGCACGTTAATGAAATTTGGCTTGTGTGGATCTGTGGGCTTAAGTGGATTGCGTTTTAGAATCTGCTGAAAGAATTCTACAATCATGAGTTCTATAGAGATCATTTCGAATTTGACTTCATATTAGACATTTTAATAAATCAGCCACATTGCATGAAAATTTGCACAAATCGTCTCCAGACACTCATGACAAAAAGTTATCAAAGGATTTATTTATTTATTTTTTAAAGAACTGACCTGTTTCTGTTGAACACAGTATCCAAACTTAAAGAAACTTGACACACATGGACAACAGGACATTCTGAGGAAGCACAGCAAGTTTCATTAAATTGCACCATGGGGGCACTACAACTGATAAACTACTATAACTTTGCAACCATATGATCCATGAAGTTGAAAACTGGTATGCATCTTCTTTGTTGGACATCCTAACATATGCTCTAATTAAGGATATATTAAAATCTCTGTATTAAAATCTCACAATAATGTCTCAATATGAAGTCCACAGTATGATATTTAGTGCGATATTGGGGGAAAAACAGAGAAAAACTAATGAAGACTTGGAAAAAATGAAAATATAAGATATAATATTTTACAGTTCTATCTAATGCACTTTTTAGAGTTCAAAATTAAGAGCTCCAACCCATATTCTTAACTAAGAAATCTTAGACTTCTTTAAGAAAGTAACTTAAGTTGTAGTATACTGTCTCGGTCTAAAGTACATTCACACTAGTGTTTTAGGAAGCCAAACAAATTAGAATATATAATAATAATAACTTTTTCTTGTTAAATAACTTTTTCTTGTTAAAATGACATCTTTTCTTGTAATAACGAGATGTTATGCCATTTTAACGTTGTGTTTTCTCAGAATAATAAGAATGTTACGTTGTAACTTGACGTCTTTTCTCTGAATATTGAAATGTTATGTTGTTAAAACTACATCATTCTCAGTAAAACATCTTTTTCTCATTGAAAAATAATTTCCTAGTAATAATGAGATGTTATGTCATTAAAACAACATCTTTTTCTTATCAAAATGACATCTTTTCTCGTAATAATGGGATGTTGTCAATAAAGAGAGATAATTATCTCATTAAAATTACATCTTTTTCTTGTTAACTTAATGACATCTTTTTTCATAACAAAATGTTATGTTGTTAAAACGGCATCTTTTATCGTTAAAACAACATTTTCTCCTAATAACAAGGTGTTGTCATTTTAATGACATCTTTTCTCGTTAAAACACCTTTTCTCAGAATAATGAGATGTTATGTTGTTAAAACTACATAATTTCTTGTAATAACGTAATGTTGTCATTAAACGATAATTATCTCGTTAAAACATGTTTTTTCATTAAAACGTCTTTTCTCCTAATAACAAGAAGTCATGTTTTAACAACATCTTTTCTCGTTAAAACATCTTTTCTAAGAATAACGTAGGGCTGGGCGATATGGCTGAAAACTGTATCACGATATCAGTGTTTCATATCGGTCGATATCGATAATTATTGATATTTTTTATGACCCATTTAAAATAAGGACCTGGAGTAAAATAAGGACCAGGAGTAACGAAAAGCGGCCAGCGGAAGACAGTTCATAGTCTATTTGTTCAGTGCCGCCTTAAATAATCACGACCTGAAATAAAATCTATAGATATAAAACAGTTCAAGTATAAAACGATGTTGATGTAAACGTCAAACCTAGATAAATCTTCGCTATTAGGCTCATATCCAACCGTCTGTGCGGAGAATGAATGTTAAAGCTGCTTTGCAGGAGGCGCCAGCGCCGTCACTTGAATTTTTTCAGACATGATAAATACATATATAGAAAGCTTTAGATTATTACTTAACGAAATAAAACGAACCGAAAAAAAAACCTCTTTCATTATGTAATGCGTAAAGATTTAGCATTTAAGGCGCGCCAAAGAGATTGCGAGTCGGGATCTTTGTGACACTGACTCAGAAGTTTATTCTTAATTCAAATATCTCCTTACTATTTCCCACCAACATATTCATCTTTTATTTTTGCCTGTGCTTTGTGGCAAGTTTCAGTCTATTTCTTGAACGTGAAGCTGCACTGAAGGAATGCTGCTGGCTGAGACACTAAACGCCGTCCGAACCGCTCTATCAAAGTGAAAGCGAAAGTAAAGTCTTACTAGCGCGGCATTTTTTAATCACCACAATTGATGGAAGTCTAAAATATAAAAATAAGGAGAAGACTAAAACAGGCCTGATGCCCGGCCGCGTCTGAACTATTACGTGAAAATCCCGGCCAAAATATCCAGCAGACCAGCACGAGACAACGATATGGCGCAACCAACTTGATACTGTTACATGATTGGCTGTTAGCTTGTCACTCCATACGTTGCTAGGTTACCAGAGAGCGAGTGCCTTTGTTAATGCACCCAAACTTGCTTCGCATCCTTTGTTTTCTTACGACGAAGAATAAAAAATATCGAACGTTTTATCGAACACATTTTTTATTGATATCGATCACGTGTCTATCGCGATACATATCGTTATCGTTTTATCGCCCGGCCCTAGAATAACGAGATGTTGTTAAAATAACATCTTTTCTTGTAAAAACTAAATGTTGTCATTAAAATTACTTAATTATCTCATTAAACTACATCCTTTTCTCATTAAAACTGCATCTTTTCTCCTAATAAAGAGAAGTCATGTCTTTTAACGACATTGTTTCTTGTTAAAACATCTTTTCTCAGAATAACGAGATGTTATGTTATTAAAACAACATATTTTCTCGTAATAACGAAATGTTGTTAAATGGCAATTATTTTGTTAAAACATGTTAAGACATCTTAAAGACATCTTAAATTTAAGACATCTTTTCTCCTAATAACAAGATGTCATGTTTCAAGGACATCTTTTCTCAGAATATTGAGATGTTATGATGTTAAAATTACATCTTTTCTTAGAATAATGAAATGTTGTCATTTAAAACAACATAATTATCTTGTTAAAATGACATTTTCTTGTTAAAACAATATATTTTCTCAGAATAACAAGATATGCCATTAAAATTACATAATTTTCTTGTTAAAATGAAGATTATATTGTTAAAACATCTTGACTTGTAATAATGAATCCTTATGTAGTTCAAACGGCATCTTTTCTCTTTAAAACGTCTCTTCTCGTAATAACAACATGTCACAAAAACTGTTTTTCACGTTATAGAAGATACATGGTTACATTATGTGAGCGAGCTAAGCAAAGAAAATAAATGTTTGTAAAGAACCAGAATCTAAAAAGATATTGGAATATATTCAATACTTTTTGAGTTAGAGGTTCGCGAACTTTAGAAAAATAATATTTTTCACTCAGACAGGTATGTTCTATGCAGTTGTATTGTTAGAGGGGAAAAAGGTAAATTTCTAGTTTCAACATTGATTTGTTCTTCAGACCCTCCTCTTTACAGTGCAATTGCTATAAGCTGTATGCAAAGTGGCCACACAATTGGTTTTTGATCTCTGAAAATGTTTATTATTTATAAGGAGCCATGTAGAGCCCTAAAAATTACATTGCTTAAAGAGAAGTTTGTCAAAAACCAACATCTAAAAGTATATTGAGATATCTTTAATATTACTTGAGTTATTGACATGCAGTTTTGGGAATTGTTTTGAACTGTCACCATTGACATATACTGCAGCAAAGATTACTAAAGGAGTCTCATTGTAATCTATGAAATCCCCATATTTTTGGAATTGAACCATATAGGGCCTGACAAATCATAATGTTGAAAGAAAAGTTTGTTGAGAACCAAAATCTAAAAGGATAAGGTATCTTTAATATTTCTTGACTTACAGGCACGCAAACTTTGTCCCATTAAACCACTTAAGGTGAGACACTGCAGGCAAAAACACAGTTTTTTCAGTCACCTGTCAAATTTGAGATTTTGGGCTTTTTGGTTTTTCATAAAGTTTGTTTTCAGACTAGTGGAAGGAAAACATCCAAAAGACACTGTTAAGTGTTTAGTTTATAGCACTTCATCTATTTGTGTCAATAGATTTAAATTACAATACATATTTTTAAAACCCGTTTTCTCAAAATGAGTTTTTTTTTTTTCCTACACTGAGCCATAAATCTCCACTTCAGTAGCATTTACACACACCAAACTTTACATTTTTATTCCTGTCTATATCCTGAAGGTTTTTACAGAGGGATTTGTTCATATATAATTTACTTGATTATATACAACATTTTATTCCCCCCAAAACTGTAAAAAATATACTGTTTTTTTTGTCTGTTCTAAGTACTTTCTGAATTACAGAGTGACAAAATGACATACACAAAATTCCCTGCATATGCATATTTAAACCTAACATTTTAGAAAACTTGTAATACAAAAAATGTTTGCAATTATCAATGTAATCAATCAACTTGATAAGTAAGGTGATAACTCTTAGTTTTTTATTTACCCTATTCACCTGCTGTGTCTCCCCTTAAAAATATATATATTTTTCCCATTTTTGAGCTTTTGTCATTTGCAAATAAAGCAACAAAGATTGCAAAAGTCAACAGAATTCATTTATAGACCAACCAATCTCTGTATAAGAATAACTTGATGTTGCTGCCATCTTTCCTCTATCCTGTATTTCCTCTATTTGGCTTCAGATTTCAAGCGAAAATTGGCATTTTGACCCCCCTCTGCAAAATAGTGGATTACTCAGGACTTAAGTTAAGACTAGTCTCAAAGTTTAAATGGATTTCTGCAACCAGCCCTTGGACTTAAAATAGAATTCCCATTTCGTAATTCTAAAATTCTTATAATGAGAATTCTGTTTTGAGTTCCTGAGTTTCGAAAGGAGTTCTAGAATTTCTCCTCAGAATTCCAGGGCGATTGAGTCTTCATTCTGTCTCACTGTTTCCACGGCCTTCTTGCAGCGTTTCCATGGAGAGCGGTTGGTTGCTACAGTGCGTGGTTTATTGGTGTCAGTGCGGGGCTTCTTGAGGATTCTCTGTGACCCTGAGGGTTCGGCTGGCCCCTTTCACAATGGGCTGACCCGCTCCAGAGTCCCAGTGCTGCTTTTGTCGCTACACTCATATATCAAACGCATTCTCCTGCCAGCGGCTCCAACAATGCTTCTCCAGGGCCGTTTCTGTCCTCAAACGCTCACACGCTCACATCAAAGACCCAGTGGGGACGTT
>CM065129.1:10020466-10072966 GCA_033026305.1 Cirrhinus molitorella
CTAGTCTAAAACAAGCGGCAACCTCCCGCTCTCGCTCTTGAAACAATACAGAAGTGACTGAAGCTGCAGTTCATCGGCTGTCGGCTGGCTCCAAAAGGGAGCAAATCCCCATAGACTCTCGTGTTAAAATGTTCAACTTTATAACAGATAAAAACATGTTTACAGCCTGGTACAAAAAGTGGTTTTGGTTTTTACAGCTAGTTTTGCCCTTCATGACAACTCTGAGGGGGGTGAATTTTTTTCTAACTCACCCGTTTAAATTATATTAAGCATTAAAATTTTGCATAATTAAGGGCGTGGCCACTTGAGTGACAGGTGACAGGCAGCCATCACAGTACCTCAGCTTATTCCAGCAGTTACACTTGGCATCTCAGCCTTGTTATTGCGTTTGTTTTTTCTTAGGGTGTTACTTTATCAGGATTATTTAATAAATTTAAATTTATTTCTATTTTCCTGGAGTGACGCGCTTCCAAAATGGCGACGACAGGCCCCGCCCAACTTTTGCTTCAAAAACGGTCTTCAGAAACCTACGGGTGACGTCACTGACACTACGCCCATGTTTTTTACAGTCTATGGTCTAAAAGATTCACTAGTAGTGACTATCTTGAGTAGGGCTGTCACTAACAATTATTCTGGTAATCAAGAAATCGGTTGATTATTCTGATGATTAATCAAGATTTTAAAATGACAGATATTAGCATAGCATTGAGGCAGTAAAAATTAGTTCAAATAAAATATCAAAAGCAAGTAATCATATGGCTTTATTGAACAAAATTGTTAAAGTACATCATGTAATAATACTCTTGACAAGGGCTGTCACTAACAATTATTCTGGTAATCAAGTAATCGGCCGATTATTCTGTCAATGAGTAATCTGTGTGTGTGTTTTCTCTGTTATACCTGAAGAAAGTGATCCAGTAGTCTAAAAGCTTCACTAGTGACTATCTTGAGAAAGGCTGTCACTAGTGATTATTCTGGTAATTGAGTAATCGGTCGATTATTTTGATGATTAATCGAGTAATTAGTTTTTTTTTTTTTTTGGTAATAAAAACAGAACTAAGTAAAAAATATATTTTAAAATAACTTAAAATGCATATCTAATTGCATTGAATCAATAATAATTACTTCAAATGAAATATCAAAAGCAAGTAATTATATGATTTTATTCCCCAAAATTGTTAACAGACATACTGAGATAAAACTCTGGGGTAGGGCTGTCACTAATGATTATTCTGGTAATCGAATCAGTCGCTAATTAATCAATCAGATCAGATTTTTTTTTTAATACCTGGAAAAAGTGGTCTAAATGTGGGTTTATATTTGTTTGCTCCTTTGTTTTTAATTTATTTCGTTACATACAGGTGTGGACAAAATAGTTGGTGCCCTTGACATGAACAAAAAACCTGTGAAAATAAATCTGCATCGTTAATACTTTAGATCTTTAATTTTAAAATTCACAAAATTCTAACCTTTCATTGAAAAATGGGGAGTAAATGTCATGAAATAAGTGTTTTTTTGTAACACAATTAATAAATGGTACCCTTTTATTTGATACTTTGCAACCTCCTTTTGCAAAGATAACAGCTCCTGTGTTTTCTCCTATAATGTCTGATGAGTTTGGAGAACACTTGACAAAAGATCAGAGACCATTCCTTCATACGTAATCTCTCCAGACCCTTCAGATTCACAGCTCCATGTTGGTCTTACTTCTCTTCAGTTCACCCCACTCATTTTCTATGTTGGAATTTTTTGTTTGTTTTTGCTAGATTTCTAGCAGAGTCAGTCAAGTTTTAGATTTTTTTTTTTTAATCTGTAAGTATTTGCTAAAATCTTTGATGCCATGTATTTGAACAAGATGTCAAGAATCTCCAGCAAAAAAAAACAGATCCACAACATTACAAATCCAGTGTTATATTTAACCATAGACATGGGGTACTTTTTATCCCTGTTTGTACCAAACCCATCTGGTGGATTTGCTGCCAAAAAGCTCTTCTTTTAGTTTCATATGATCACAGAACCAGGTCCCCATTTGAAGTTCTAGTTGTGTCTGACAACTGAATGTGTTGGAGTTTGTTTTTGGATGAGCGAGGAGGTAGTAGAGGAGATGAATAACTTGTGGTGATGCAAGGGCTGTTTTTTAAACCCCAAGACTCGACTAATCTCAGCAATTCTCCAGCTGTGATTCAAACTCTCCTCCTCGACAATGTAGACACATGAACTTGGCAGATTAGTAACATCTTTAGTTGATTGGAACTTCTTAATTATTGCACTGAGGGTGAAAATGGGAAATTTCCATGCTTTAGCTGTTTTCTTAAAGCCACTTTTATGAAGCTCAACAATCTTTTGTTGCACATCAGAGCATATTCTTTGGTTTTACTCATTGTGGTGGATGTCTAAGGGAATTTGACCTTTGTGTTCCTCATATTTACGCTCCTGTGAAACAGGAAGTCGTGGCTAGATAATTTCATGTTCCTAGTCACCCTGGTGTGCTAAATATGGATGGGAATATACTTCAGAGATATTTTACTCATAAGAATTTTTTTGAGGGTACTATTAATTGTCCAATATATATATTTCATAATGAGATTTCTTCAATGAAAGATTAAATGGTTAACAGTGCATTTTTTTTTCATGTTTATTATCAGTTTTGATAATAAACAATTTTGTCAACATCTGTATTTAGTTTTTATGTATTTAAATGCAGCATGTGAGATGCCATTTTCTGTCTGTCCCGTCAGGCCAATGAGAACAGTCTGCTGAGTGCACAGCTGAAAGGATTCCCTCTGTTCCTGCGCTCCAATCTGGGCCTGAAGGACTGTACCGTCAACCCCAAATCCCCTCTGCTGCATGTCACACGAGCGCAACAGGTCTGCCAATACTTTGATGGCCATCTGGTCAAACTTACCCAAGACAGCATGAGCCCAAGTCCTAGGATTTGCTCTTTCTCTCTCTCAGATTTTTTTCTTCTCCAAAATTGTTTTCTCTTCAGAAACTTTTTTTCTCTTTTAAATTTTTTTCTTTCTCCAACACTTCTCTTAATTTTTTTTTTATCAAAAACTATGGAAGCCTGTTTTCACCACTGAGGAAAAAAAAAATTTGCGCAATTGCGAGTTAAGTCAAAATTGTGAGCTATAAACTCACAATTTGCAATTTTCTCAAAATTGGACTTTGTAACTTTGTAAGTGATTTTATATCTCACAATTCTGAGAAAAGAAAAGGCAGAATTGTGAGATACAAACTCACGTTTGCAAAACAAAAAGTCACAATTGTGATACATAAACTTGCAGTACTGCGAAAACAAGAACAGTACGATCAAAAAAATCACAATTACTTTTTTTATTCAATGGTGAAAACAGGCTTCCATAGTTTTTGATGAAAAAAAGGTTTTGGAGAAAGAAAAAATCTAAATTGAAAGGAGAAAAAAGTTCTTATAGAATGAAAAACATTTCTAAAGAGAACTTTTTTTTTTGGAAGATGAAAAATATCTGAAGGAGAGACAGAATTGCGAGAAACAAACTTGCATTTCAAGACAAAAAGTCACAATTGTGAGACATAAACTCACAATACTGAGGAAGAAAAGTCAGAATTGCAAGTTTATATCTCACACATCTGACCAAAAAAAGTCAGAACTGTGAAAGTGTCACAGTAACTTTTTTTTTATTCAGTGGCAGAAAAAGGCTTCTGTACCAAACTTTTCTAATATTTTTTTAAAACTTTGTTTTCTTTAAAACTGTTTTCATTCATTTTTTTCATTCATGTTCTCTCTTTATTTTTTTGTTCATCCCTGCAAACACATTTTCTTTCTTCAAAACCATTTTTCTCTTAAGTGTTTTTTTTCTGTCTTCAAAACCTTTCTTATCTCTTCTCTTTTCTCTCTTCAAAAATATATTTTTTTCCTCTTATCAAAAAAAAATGTTAAAATGTTTCTCTTTTAAAAAAAATATTTTTTTCTCTCTTAAGGTTTTTTTTTTTCTCTCTCTCTCTCTCTCTTCAAAACCTTTATTCTCTCTTCAAAAATGTTTTTCTATCTTCAAAACTTTTTTTTTTTTTTTTCCTTCAAAAACTTTCTCTCTTCAAATTTTTTCAAATCTCAGCAAAAGTGGAAAAGTAAGTTTTGGGATATAGAGAGAAACAAATTTGTAAAGAGAAGAAACATTTCTTTGGAAACAAAACTAATATCTACACAATTTGTTTTTCACACCTTGAGTTTTTTTTCATGTTGTAGTTCAAGGCTTCTGTAGCAACTTCACTCCCAAATAAAGCTTTTCTTTTCATCTCTGTCTCAGGTGTTTAGCGGTCCCCTTCCTGGAGACGACTGGACCGTCTTTCAGTCCAATCACTCCACCTACGAGCCAGTTCTGCTGGCTAAAACCCGTTCGGGCGAGAGCAGTGGACTCATGCACACGACTGTGGTTCAGGATCTCGGCCTTCACGATGGGATTCAGAGGGTTTTGTTCGGACACAACCTCTCCTTCTGGCTTCACAAGCTGGTGTTTGTGGACGCTCTGTCCTTCCTCACCGCTAAGAGACTGTCTCTGTCCCTCGACCGCTTTATACTGGTGGACATCGATGATATATTTGTGGGAAAGGAAGGGACCAGGATGAAGGTGGAAGATGTGAAGGTGTGTGAAAAGAGATACATCAGTTGTTGTTGGCATTTTGCCACTGTTATTTGAAGAAACGTTGGAAAGTAAAGGAATTGGAGCTAATGGGAGAAATCACAAGGTTTTTATTTCTTCCTTCATGCAACACAAATAAGATGTCTGGGAAAGCACGTCCAGATTATATTTTGATGACAATTAAACACATTTACCCTCCAATATGTCATTACTGTAATACAGGTATTTTATACTCATTATTACAGTATTTGCAGTCTAATATGAATCATAACTAAAGATTATTAGTCATTTTTACTGCTTAATTTACCCTCACAAACTTTTTGTCAGCTGGAACCCTTTGAGTGATAATATTTTCTTGAAATCCCACTGAGATTTTAAGTTGATATAAAAAAAAAAAACACATTTGCATGTTAAGTTCTATAATGTTGTAATAATTTATTTTACATTAAAATAATATAGATTATAAAGTAAAGAAAATATTATTTATTTCATTTATTTTCTTTTGTGCCACAGTAATGAGAATGAGTGATGGATTTACAATGAAACTTACCACATAAACATGACGTTTGTAGCTGTGAGGGTAGATGAGTGTGATGAAGCTCAGAGCAAATAAACACAATCATGTAAGCAAACATCTAATGATGAACACAAACCACAGGGAAAAATAAAGACTTTAGACTGAGAGATGAGATGTCAGACGCATCTGATGAAATGATCTTCAGAAGTGAGAGAAATCTAATAAACTTTCCTTCGCAGACACCTCTCATTTTGAAAACACGATTTCATGTGTTTACAAGTTATGTTCGGGCGTGTGAATATTACGAATAGTGTGTGTGTGTGTGTGTGTGTGTGTGTGTGTGTGTGTGTGTGTATTTTTTCAGGCGTTGGTTGAAACTCAGAATGAGCTGCGCAGGTCGATCCCAGATTTCACCTTCAACCTGGGCTTCTCAGGGAAGTTCTTCCACGCAGGTGAGTGAAAACAACACTAGATCAGCTTCTGAGGAGTCTTGATTAGATTAATATATATATATTTATATTAGTGGTGTCAAAATTCACTTCAGCACCAGATGAGAGTCAAACAAGCACGGAAATGGTAGCGGTGACAAGGACCTTCAGTAGAACATCAGTGAACTGCGGTCAGATGAGATGTTGTCAGGCCATATGTCGTAAAAACTAATTTATCTGTCCTGTCAGCCGTTATACTGTGATCATAGCGCATGCTATTCAAGTGAACGCACAAATGTGCCGGCGCATGCTGTATTAGGCCTATATTAAAGCGCTGTATCACATTCAAGCCCAAATGAAACTGTCTGTTAAGACATGAAGTTACAAAAAAGGTGATTAAAGCTGCCTTAAAACTGTGCATGCAAGTATTTATTATTTATAGGTCACATTTAAAGCAGTGGCAGCAGCGGCAGCTTTTAAAGTAACAGCAGTCAATATATCCTAAGAACCAACTGCTGTGATGTCTGGTAATCAAACAATAAAATTAAAAAAGCAAGTTAATAATAAGTAGTTTTAGGCTTTATCTTTATAATTTGAAAATTTATATAATTTAGTGTTTGATAACTTTAGGCTTTATTTTCTTGTTGAAGGGCACAGGTAGTTAGCCTATATGATGTTTATTATAATGGGTTTATGTAAAGATTGTTTCAAGATTGTTCACTTAAATTAGATTTTTTTTTTTAAGTCTAATAAATGTTAAAGTGATAGCTCTCAATTATACTGTAATATGAGGGGGAAAAATAGAGACATCAGTTGGAATCAGTGATACTTGCCTTTAGTCATAAAAAAAAGAGATGGCATTAAACAAATATTACAAATATATATGTTTTTTATGTTGTATCTACATTAATTTGAATCATGAATGTGAAATTATTGCAACATAAGTATTATTAAAAAAAATTATGTCAGGTAGGATTAATCACGATTTATTTGCAGGAAAAATGTGCGATTAATTTTTTTTAGCGATTGACACCACTAATATATATTAATATGTATAAAATTATTTATATATTACAATATTTCAAATTATTCATTCTTTTTTTTTTCCTTTTAAAAAAATATTTAATTTATAAATGTAATTAAAATATTAAAAATTAAATGTGCCAGGTACTGAAGAGGAGGATCGTGGTGATGATCTGCTGCTGTCGTATGTTGATGAGTTCTGGTGGTTTCCTCACATGTGGAGTCACATGCAGCCGCACCGCTTCCATAACCAAAGTGTGTTAGCAGAGCAGATGATGCTGAACCGACGCTTCGCTGAGGTCAGACATGAACACACACACACACATACATATATACTCTCACACACAGATACACTACCATTCAAGTTTTTGGACAGTAAGACTTTTTATGTTTTTTTTAAAGAAGTCTGTTCTGCTCACCAAGCCTGCATTTATTTGATCCAAAATACAGAAAAAACGGCACAATTTTGAAATACTTGTACTATTTAAAATAACTCCTTTCTATTTGAATATATTTTAAAATGTAATTTATTCCTTTGATTTCACAGCTGAATTTTTAGCGTCTTAAATCCAGTCAGATGATCTTTCAGAAATCATTCTGATATTTGGATTTGCTGCTCAAAAAGCTATTATTATTATTATTATTATGTTGAAACTGCTGAGTAGAATTTTTTTTTGATGAATATAAAGTTCAGAAGAACAGCATTTATCGGAAATAGAAATCTTTTGTAACATTATAAATGTCTTTATCATCACTTTTGATCCATTTTAAAGCATCCTTGCTAAATACAAATATTAATTTTGTTATAAAAGCATTTTATTTCAGAGAAAATGCTGATCTTTGGATCTTTCTATTCATTAAAGTATCCTGAAAAAAGTGTACTCAACTGTTTTAATGTATTGATAATAATAAAAAAATTAGAGATGCACTTAGAGCTTGGCGATAAATTGATAACGTGCAATGTGAATTCCTCGATAAATGATAACAAGAGTTCCATATATGTTCGATATAATGTTTATGCGGCAAAGGCGGAACAAAAGATCGCTAGTCAAAGTGTGCCACTCGGACCGTTTATCTGCTCGGATCAAAGCGGCAACTACTAAAGAAGATGCTTTCACTCCCTGATGCGTCTCGGTGTGAAGAACACAAATAACTCGGCTTATAGCAAGATGAAACAGCACTGACTAATGAGAAACACTGTGCTCAAGGATACAGTCAGAAGGCTTTTTAATCAACAATCGCCATCATTTACCATAGATTTACTGTAGTAGCACTAACTGCACAGTGGTCTTATCAGAAATGTGGGTGTATTTGTGTCGAATTTCATTATATTATTAATGTAGACATGTATTGAAGGAGGAGTAATGGAATATAATTACAGTATTTTTTTTGGAAATAAAGCATTAGCGTTTATGCGTTTATACTAAATGTATTTAACTACTGTTTTTTTATACAAATACCATGGAACCATATTACATTTTTACAATGGTATTGAGGTGCTATATTTGTGCTATAACTGCTATTATGATATAATGATACTATGGAAGAGCAACGGTTAATTAAAACAAAAAAAACTCAACAGTCAGAATAGTTACATTTCACCATATAAAAATGAGATTGCTACAATTTTTTACAGATTACTGATTTTGATAATGAACATAAATCTACATCTGTATTCTAAATCAAGCTACTACCAAATGTGTGAGAGAGGTGAATTTATTTTTAAAATTATTATTATTATATTTACTCATATTATCAGGTAACACAAACCTGTTTCTTGATTTGAAACAATATTACTCATTAAAACATGCAGAGATGAGGAATAATTTTTTTTAAGGAATTTTAAGGAAAAATGGCTGGAAAAAATGTTAAGGCTTCAAATGTCATGTTCTGACATGAAAGAATATTTTAAAACCACATTTAACTGTCTGGTTTTTATAACTTTTGTATTGTAGCAAAAATCTGCCTTAAAACTTAACAGAAAGAAAAATGTGACATTTATCGTGATAATTATCGCTATCGACTGATATGAAAAAAAAATATTGTAATAATTTTTTGGCCATATTGCCCAGCCTTAGATGCACTGATCGACTTATGGCAACTGATAATAATGAGGCTTACACAACCTGAATGAGTGAGTGAGAGAGACACATGAGTGCAACAGCACTCACAGAAAGTTATAGATGCATACTGCGGCAAAAAAAAAAAAAAATTATAATATTATATGATTTAGGTGCGCAACCTTGCACGACCAATATGATTCCTCGAATATCAACACGATTGCAATGTGACACTGATTTTATACAATAATAGTTCAATAAACAAGAAATTCAAATCAAGCGACATTTTAGACGCAATATTAACTATTTTTGGCCAAGTTCATTGGTGAGAAAAGTTGCAATTAAAAGCCACAGCAGAACTGCTGCGTGTCTCTGTGCAACACAGCAGTGTTTTGTTACTGAATGAATCCACATATTTGAATGAATAAAGTGAGTCAATAATTCAGAAATTCATTCATTAAGACTAAATGACTCATTAAACAGTCATTTGCCGCCACCTACTGGTGATTTGGTTTCATATTTAAAAGTATCTGTCACGTGTATTTGTGTGACATTTATATTCTGAGTCCAAAGGGTGGCATTGAGTGGAGATCCCCATTCCTTGAGAGTTGCGTGACGTCATCTGGGATTCCGGATAAATAGGTTGCGAGGCGACGTTTCATCTGGTGTTTATCCTGTAGGATCACTCCATCCCGACTCATCTGGGTTATGCGGTGGCTCCTCATCACTCCGGTGTGTATCCTGTCCACAACCAGCTGTATGAGGCCTGGAAGCGCGTGTGGGACATCAGAGTGACCAGCACTGAGGAGTATCCACACCTCAAACCCGCTCGATTCAGACGCGGATTTATTCACCGCGGAATAAAAGTGAGTGAGTGTGTGTGTGATAGTGTGTGTGTGTTTGGTTCATTAGGTCAGTCCGAAAGCTGTTGAAAGTTTTCAGAGGAACCACACTAACATGTCTGCTTGAGGGTCTGTGGTTTGGTTTTGTAGCCACCTTTTTATTGACTCTGACGATTGCAAAAAGATTGAGATTTTGTTCCCTTTATGACAGTCTCGGCTTATTCACCACAGTAGAATAAGTAATTAATAAAACAATATTGATCCATACAGGAAAAATGACCCCCAAAACATCAGAAGGAAAAATATTATGGGTTTTCAGTGCTCATTAATGTGAATAAATATTGTGTAATTTGTAAAATAATTCTGAAATATTTTAAAACATTTTATTAAAGCTTATTACATATTTTAAATAATAATTAGACAAAAATGTTGAAAATTATGAAATAAAAATAATTATAGACTAACGGAATTATGTGATTTCTATATAATAATTCTAACATAAAAAATGGCAATTATAATCATTGTTAAATAGTATAAAATAGCTGTAAAATAGTTAGAAAATAATGTAATGAAATTCTAATTCTAAAGATTTCTAAAATAATATATTATTAAATAATTATGGCAATTATAAAATATACAAGAATAATATATTCAGTATTCATTTAGAACTACTTTATAGTAAAAGTAATTGATGATATAATGTTATAATGTTATAGTTATTTTATATTTCGTAGTATTTCATAATTATTTTTGATTTCGTAATTGCTTTAAAATAAGTATGATCTAATAAATAATTATAAATGAAATAACTGAATCATGTTATTTCTATAAAATAATTGTAAAATAAAAATTAACAAATTAATTATTAAATAATATATAATAACTGTAGTTGAAAATAGTTGAAATAATTTCAAATCTGAAATAATTATTGGGTTTTCCATTGCTTATCAGTGGAAATTATTTGTTTTGTAATATTAAAATAACAATAATTTTGTAATCATAAAATAATGTAACTAAATTATTTTCATTTTTAATAATTATAAAATAATAAATTATGAAATAATAAATTCTATAAACTATAAACTTTATAGAACTATAAAGTAATTATGATATAATGTTATATAGCTATTTTATCTTTCATTGTATTTCATAATTGCTTTAGAGTAATTTTATAAAGTAATTATAAAATATAAATTAACTAATAAAATTATTATTGTTTTAGATAAAATAATTATTATTTTAATAAAATATAAAAGAATTAAAAGAATTACTTCACACTTTGTATAACCACAGAAATACTGTTTAAAGTAACATCCTTGTGGGAAAGTTGTAAAATTTGGCACACTGATAGACGATAGCCTGAAATTTCACCGTAGCAAATTTAGAGTCTCTTACTCAAACTCTGTAGCGCCACCACTTGTCCGAAGTTTCAGTCATGTTTATGCTAATAACTTTTGAACTTTTGACACAGAAGTAATATTAAAATAAATGTTTTCCTCTGAATCCTTGGCTCATGCCAAAGGTTTGGCATAATGAGACCAAACTTGGTGTGTGTTATATGAAGCATGACCTGAGACTACCTGCAGTGTTTTGGCGCAGTGCCACTTAGTGGTCAGGAGATATGAAAAATGGCTATTTTAGCTTATAACTTCTGAATGGTTTGGCCAAAAATCACAAAACTGATTCTTTAGATTCGGTGCATCACGTCGAGTCGAATGATACCTTTTTACCCTATGTCAGCCATTTTGTTTGTCGGCCATTTTGAATTATGTAGTAAAATGCTATATTTTATGAACGTTGATGTATCGTTACAAAACTCGGTATGGGTCATCAGCAGTGTTGGGCAGTAACTGTAACGCAGTTACTTTTGACAGTAACTAATACTCTAACGCGTTACTTTTTAAATAAAGTAACTCCGTTACCATTACAATATGGTGCGTTTGTCCGTTACTTTTTTAAGTCCGTCTTTTCCCCCTTCTCCCAGAATAGCGTATGCCTACTACTACTGTTTCAGCTATTAAAATAGTTACATTTTGTATGTAATGGCAAAGTGATTATATTTCGTTTCGTTTTTTCATTAAAAATGGAGCATTTTTGTGTTTGTTAAATATACGGGTTTTTTTTTTGTTTTTTGTTTTTTTTTAAGTAACGAACAGCAACCAGCGGAAGACCAATTTGCCTTCTCAAATTCATTATGACTTGCATGAAATAAAATCTATAGATCTAAAACTGTTAAAGTAGCTATGAAACAATATTGGTTTAAACGTTAAACCTATATAAATGTGCGCTAGGTGCATATGGTTTTTGGAGAGGGGAAGCTGAAACCGCTATGCAGTACATGGAGTCACTAGCGCGATCTTTTTCATCTTTTTCAGCGAATGCCTCACAAACATGATAAATATTTAAATATAAAGCTTTAAATTATTACTAAACGAAATAAAATAAATCAGGGGGGAAAACTAGTTGCGTCCGAAAAGGAGATTGCGAGTCAGGGTTTTTGCGACACTATTTCAGAATACACTAGTTTATTAATGGATCATTTACACATTCATTGTTGCCGCTTTGTGGCAAGATGTTGTGTTGCATCTTTCAGATGCGGTGTTGCCACCTTGCTCATGATTTTCTTAGCGTTACATAATGCTTTCGGTGACAAACGGATTTACGCTCTGATTAAACGGTGGTGCGTATTCAATACTTTCAGTTTCTGCTGGCCTGACTTAAATAAAATAGAGTTTAAAAATTGCTTTGTAAGTCAGTTTTGTGTTTGTATAGACCATAACGCACAAAAGGGCATTAACGGGAACATTAAAGAATGTTCTTTAAAAAAAGTAACTAAAAAGTTACTTTTGACAGTAACGCGTTACTTTTTGGTGTAAGTAATCAACAAAGTAATTGAGTTACTTTTTGATTGAAGTAACTAGTAACTGTAACTAGTTACTATTTCTTAGTAACTAGCACAACACTGGTCATCAGCATGATGCCCTGAAAGGGCCTGAGAATTTCGAGCCAGCGCCACCTAGTGGTAAAATCAAATATTCACATGCTCATAACTTTGGGTGTGGTCGACTTATTTTCACAAGTCACCTTTTTAAACTTCTGAATCCTTGCCGAGTCCAGCGATACCAAACATGCAAGGTTTTCCCTTATGGTTTGTGCAACGTTGCATTTTAGCGCTTAAAAAACATTTGCCAGTATCTTAGAAACCATTACTCCTATCGACATGAAAATGGTGCTATATTTTTACCAACGAATTGGTTTACCATTACAAAACTTTGTATGTACCATCAAGACCGTGACCTGAAAGTACTCAAAATGTTTGAGACAGTGTCACCTTGTGGTCAACAGTGATAACCAATCAAATAGTATTACTAGATGGATGTTTTTATGATTTCTTTTTACTAATTTTGACTAAAATAAAAAAAAAATGGCTTCAATTAGTCATTGCTGCAGTTGGTCTGATGCTTCCCTTGCCTGTTGTGCTGTGCCCCGCCATCACTGCTTGCAGTTATATTTTATATTATAATGCATTCAGAGCTCAAATCAGATCCAAATATTATACATACGCAGCTCCCATGCAACTCTCCTTGCAAATCAATGACTTTCAGTCTGTTCGCTATCATTTATCAGAAGGCAGCTTTAAAATCAGCACTTGAGACGCCCTGTAACAGTCAAAGCTGTTCATCTCATGCACACCAGCAATTAACAATACAGTAAAAACTGTCCCTCAGTCTCTTTCCCTGTTTGATTTGTCCTTTATTCCAGAAACAGATTAATATTCAGCCCACTCTCTTTCATTGATTCTCTAACGAGTTTGAGCTCCTGAGTTCAGTGTGAGATGTTATGAATATTACATTAGCTCACATCTATTTATTTCCAGAGTGACAGGCTCTGTCCTAGAGCCCATGAGAAGAGAGTGTGTGTGTGTGTTATCAGGCAGTGTGAGTGGAGAACCGTTCATGTGTGTGTGTTTTGCTCAGGTTTTGCCCAGGCAGACATGCGGTCTGTTCACACACACCATCTTTCATAAGGAGTATCCTGGCGGGTCGCAGGAGCTGGAGCGGATCATTGACGGAGGGGAGCTGTTCCTCACAGTCCTGCTCAACCCCGTCAGTCTCTCTTTACATACTCTGTATATGTGACCCTGGACCCCAAAACCAGTCATAAGGGTCTATTTTTATGTTTTATTTATTGGTTTGTTGCAATAGGAAAATATTTGACCGAGATACGACTATTTGAAAATCTGGAATCTGAGGGTGAAAAACACTATTTGAGAAAATCACATTTAAATCAGTCCAAATGAGGTTCTTAGCAATGTATATTACTAATCAAAAGTTATGCTTTGATATATTTATGGTAGGAAATGTACAATCTCATCATAAAAGAAAAAGCAATAATTTTGACCTATACCATTTATTTTTGGCTATTGCTACAAATATACCTGTGCTACTTGGTTTTGTGGTCCAGGGTCACATAATATTATTTCATAATTATTTTATAGTTATTTTAGGTGTAGTAATTACTTTATTTTTAAGATCATTTCATAATTATAAAATATAAAATAAATATAAAAAAAAAAAATATATATATATATATATATCATTATTTCTTGGTCTTTTTTTTTTTAAACTACATTTGTACTGTATTTTATTTTTAGGAGTCTAGCATATGAATTTATTTGGCTACATTTGCTGTTACTGTTTGGTTAAAATTACTTTTCTCTGATTAAAAAAATGTATAAATCACCATTTTAAATCATATCATCCTGGGAGATATAGCTATAAAATAGGTTAATATTATTCAGCTGTTTGATGACATTCTGTAAGCATCTTAATATTTAAATATTTGACCTGATATGATTTAAAAGGTTGTTTTATATATTTTTTTTTTAATCAGAGAAATGTAATTTTAACCTAACAGTAAGTGTAGCCAAATAAATTCATATGCTAGAGGCATAAAAGTAAAATACTGTACAAGTGTAGTTGGAAAATGATCAAGACTTGTTGAACTCAAGAAAGAATTATTATTTTTTTTTCTCCCATCAAATAACGTGTAATACTTTTGTTGGTCTGTAAATAATATGAAATAATTATGAAATAATAAATAAATAATTATGAATGCTAAAAATAGCTGAAGTCATTTTGCAGTTATAAAAATTGCTTAAATATAAATTTTATATTTTATAATTATGAAATAATCTTAAATAACTATAAAATAATTATGAAATAATATTTAATATAAAATAATGATATAGTTATTTCTTAACTTGCCATTAACGTAAGGAAGAATTATAATATTTTTTTTTAATATAGACCAATGACACAACAATAAATTAATCAACATTATTTACCTACCTATTTTCACCAAGGTACAATGAGAGAATAATGAATTAATATTCATCTAGACATATGAACAATTGAAAGAAAAATATGATGGGTTTTTCAAAAGTTTATTAACGTAATTAATTATTTCATAATTATAAAATAAAAATTTTAATTTATTTATATGCAATAATTATTTTAGGATGATGATCAAAATATATAATATAAAATTAATTTTGAATTAATAAATAATTCGTAATTGTAAAATAACTCAAATCGTTGTGCAGTTTTAAAACTATTTTAGTGGTTGAATTATATTTTGTTTTTCATAATTATTTTATAGCTTTTCATAATTCTAAAATTAAATTATTTATGATAAAATATTATTAATTTTTCAAGCTTATTTTTATTTATAACTGGCTATTCTACAAAAATACCATTTAAAGTTTTAATTGAAATGTTATTGTTGTAATCATTTTCCTATTTGTGTTTTTGCTAAACCTTATTTGTAGCAATAGCCAACAAAACATTGTATAGGTCAAAATTATTTTTCTTTTATTCCAAAAATCAAGTAAGTAAAGATGATGTTCCATGAAGATATTTTGTAAATTTCCTACCATAAATAACGTAATTTTTGATTAGTAATATGCATTGCTAAGTACTTCATTTGCACAACTTTAAAAGTGATTTTCTCACTATTTTGAACCGATGGTTGTATCTCTGCCAAATATAGTTCTATCCTAACAAAAAAAATACATCAATTGAGAGCTTATTTATTAAAATATATAAATATATTTGAGTGACAAACAAATCGTTGAATCTGAATACATTTGTGAATTGTATTTGAAGTGAAATGGCTGGATTGTCTGTTTCTCAGATTAGCATCTTCATGACTCACCTGTCAAACTATGGGAACGACCGTCTGGGTTTGTTCACCTTCAAACGGCTGCTCAACTTCCTGCTCACCTGGACTCACCTGAAACTACAGACGCTTCCTCCGCTGCAACTCGCCGACAAATACTTCCAGCTTTTCCCATCTGATGCCGAGCCGCTCTGGCAGGTCTGTGATGACAACAACTTACTCAAAGTGTGATTAAAAACGACAGAAAGCTGGCTGTACAGGAACAAAATATAAATCTGCTTTTGAAATCTGAACGAAATGTGTCACAAAGCATTGAATCCAGCAGAACCTCCAGCAGCTTCACTGTGATTGGCTGCTGCTCACTTAATCAGCGCATAACGCTGTTTCTCTGTATTAGTGAAAAATCTCAGCGGTGTGATCTTGTGTTTAGGACCCCTGTGAAGATAAAAGACACAAGGACATTTGGTCGAAAGAGAAAACCTGTGACCGTTTCCCAAAACTGCTGCTCATTGGCCCTCAGAAAACGGGTGAGGAGCAACAGCGCCACCTGGTAGACGCATGCAGTACTGCACACACTCCTCTCAAACAAAAACAATTAAATTGATTATTAAAATTAACAATTAAACAGATTTTAAATAAAGAAATAAATAATAATCTCTCTCTCTCTCTCTCTCTATATATATATATATATATATATATAATATGAATAAAATGTATATAAATTAAAAACGGATTTAAAATAAGATGCTAAGTAATAATAAACTAAAATAAATAAATATAATAATTTTATATAGTTTCATATATTAATTAACATATATCACACATTAATTCGTTACGTAATTAAATATATTTTTACATCTGTTTTTTTTTTTTTTAAATGACAACCATTAAAAATCTTCATTAACTGAAATAACCATTAAATTAAAAAAAATCAATTTAGTTATTTTTATTATTATTATTTTATTATTATTAAGTAATTTTATTTCAGCAACAATTTTCATTCATATAATTCATTATTATTTAAAATGTAAAATAATTAATTTAAAGAATTATCTATTTATTTATTTATTTATTTATTTAAAAGCATGTCTTTATTATAAAAGTGGGTAAATAGTGTTGAATGCAATTTTTTTTTTATTGGTCTATATCAGTGAAATGATAAAATTTTATTCTTCCTTAATTTGTTAATTGAATATTTTTATTTTACCATGAAAACACTTAAAATCATGATACTATAATTATTTATTTCTGTGCTAAACATGGTTTATTGTACATAAGTTTATTTGTATAATTTTTGCAATAAAATTCAAAATTACATTTTAAACTATCAATATAGACTAAGAATTTAATTAATTATATATTATTATTATTATTATTATTATTATCATTATTTAAAATGTAAAATATTTAATTGAAAGAATAAATGAATTAAAAATAACTATTAAAAGTGTATATATTTATTTAAAAATGTTTAGATTATTATAAAAGTGGGTAAATAATGTTGATTTATTAAAATGAGTTTCAATGGTCTATATCAGTGATGATAATGATTAATGAAAACGTAATAAAAAAAAAGTAGACGTATTTAAAATAATTAATTCAAATGTTAAAAACACAACAAAGTTACTGAAATTTTAAACAGAACTTTGAACAGGAAATATAAAAATACTAAATAAATAATAAAAAAATATCTATTAAACTATATATATGACACTGTAATACCAGATTTTTTTAATCAGATATAAATAACATTTTCTCCATGTTTATCTCGTATGTTTTTGTTTTTGTTTTGTTTTGTTTTCCTCAGGAACAACGGCTCTCCATCTGTTTTTGGGGATGCATCCTGATCTGAGCAGTAATTACCCCAGTAAAGAGACCTTTGAGGAGATTCAGTTCTTCAGCGGTCACAATTATCAGCGAGGCATTGACTGGTGAGAGTCATTGGAGCTGCAGATATCATAACGCTGTTCATTTGTATTGTATTGTATGTGTTTGTTTTCTTGATCTCTTGTGCAGGTATATGGAGTATTTCCCCCTCCCATCCAACAGCAGCTCTGATTATTATTTTGAGAAAAGTGCCAGCTATTTTGATTCAGACGTAGCTGTGGTCAGAGCCGCCGCACTGCTGCCCAGAGCCAAAATCATCACAGTCCTGAGTGACCCTGTGGACAGAGCCTACGCCTGGTACCAGGTACATCTACCTCACCATTTACATGAGACTAGCTGCTTTCTTTGTCAAAGCATTAATGCAAACACACATTTTATGAAGGTGCAACTAAGGGGGAAAAATGCAATTAAATATCTTTATGAAAAAAAAAAAATTAATCAATTTTACGGTACCAGTACTACCATTATTATTTTTATCCAACAATTAAATACCAAATCATGATACTATAATTATTTTACTGTGATTAGCATAGTATTTTATCTACACTTCTATTCTAAATGTGGCTTGTACTTCAGTTTATTTGTAGTTTTTTGGCTATAAAATTAAATATTACAGTTCCAACTATCAATGTAGACTAAGAATATAATTCATTCATTATTATTTAAAATGTTAATCATTAATTAAAAAAGTTATTAAATTAGAATTCAATTCATACTTTTTTTTATTATTTAAAAACATGTCTTGATTGTTATAAAAGTAGATAAATAATGTTTATTATTAAAATTGGTTGAACTGGTCTGTATCAGTGAAATGATTAAATTCCATTCTTGAGTTTATTTAATATTTTTAACCATGAAAACACTTAAAATCATGATACTATAGTTATAGTTTTATATTTATTGTAGTATTTTATACACATTTCTATGCTAAATGCGGTTTGTTAAACGTAAGTTTATTAATAATTGTTTATTAAATATGCAGTTGAATGAATAAATGTAAAAAAAAACGTATAAATGTATTTATTTATTTAAAAACATCTTGATTGTGAAAAAAGTGGGTAAATAATCTTGATTCAGATATCAGTGAAATGATTAAATTCCATTGTTCTTGAGTTCATTGTATAAATATTTTTTCTCATTAACCATGCAAACACTTAAAATGATGCTATAGTTATAGTTTTATGATTATCCTAGTATTTTATTTATATTTCTATGCTAAACGTGGTTTGTTGTACATAAGTTAATTTGTATAATTTTGGCTATAAACTTGAAAATTACATTTTGACTCATCAATGTAGACAAAGAATATAATTAATTCATTATTGTTTGAAATGTAAAATATTTAATTAGAATAGTATATTAATAAAATGAAATAATAAACATATAAAAAAATATTTAAAAACATTTCTTGATTATTATAAAAGTGGGTAAATGATGCTGATATTAAAATTAGTTTTATTGGTCTTATCAGTGAAATGATTAAATTCCATTCTTTCTTGAGTTCATTCAATATTTTTTTAACCATAAAAACTTAAAATCATGATTTATCCTAGTATTTTGTATACATTTGTATTCTAAATGTGGTTTGTTAAACATAAGTTTAATTGTATAATTGCTTATTAAATATTTAATTAAATGAATAACTACATTTAAAAAAAAAATTAAAAACTGTATTTATTTATTTATATATTTATATATATCATTTTTATATATTTTATATATTTATATATATAAAGCAGGTAAATAATGTTGATTCAAATATCAGTTATAAATGATTAAATTCCATTGTTCTTCTTCGTATAATTAACCATGAAAACACTTGATGCTGTAGTTATAGTTTTATGATTATCCTAATGTTTTATTTATATTTCTATGCTAAACTTGGTTTCTTGTACATAAGTTCATTTGCATAATTTTGGCTATAACATTTTTTAATTACATTTTGAACCATTAATGTAGACTAAGAATATAATTAGTTATAATTAATAATTATTATAAATACACAATAAACAATAAATAAATAAAAATAATGGTAAGATTTAGATTTATGTATTATTTCAGTTTATTTATTTAAAAAAATGTGTCTTGATCATTATGCAAGTAGGTAAATAATGTAGGTTATTATTATTCGTTTATTAATGATTGGTCTGTGTCAATTAAATGATTAAATATTATTCTTCCTTGAGTTCATTTATTAAAAACATGTTTTGATTTATTTTCAACTATATTTTCCCTGAAAGGGAATACTATTTACTTCAAACATTTAAATCTACATTGTTTTGTTAAAATGATGTTTCTCTTTCTTTCAAGTCATATCAGGTCAAATTTATAAACACTGTCATTTACTGAATATCATCTTAATTATCTTTAATTTTTTATTTAATTTTAATGTTAATTTCAGCATTTAATTTTTAATTTTTTTTTCCACAGCATCAGAGAGCACATGCTGACCCTGTGGCTCTGAAACACTCTTTCCATGATGTCATCACGGCATCCCACAATGCACCAGTGAAGCTGCAGGTCTTGCAGAACCGTTGTCTGGCTCCAGGGTTGTACGCCACACACCTATCGCGCTGGCTTAAACACTACCACCGCAACCAGGTCTGTGCGTTTATCAGCACCCCCTCGAAAACTTAACCAATTCAGCAATTATTACTCTTTACTTAGAAGACATGTTAGGGTTCTTTGGAGATATAATGTTCCAACAAGCCTGCTTGATCATTTACTAAAGAAGAATGTCAAAATTATTCAGGAAAATAAGATTCTCTTATCAAAGCAATAAAACGTGTTGCAAAAATGAGTACTAATAATAGTGTAGGTTTAAGGCACATTTTGATCAACAGTTAAGTATATTGAATCAAAACTTTTAAAGACAAGTAATTACCTGACAATTGAAAAATGTTATATAGCCCACTGAATCATACTCAGACTTAATGCTGACAACAATGGAACCACTTGAGAGAGAACTGCCAGGAGATTTATTTCTTAGCATAAAAGGACAGTGATACAAGAGGAATACCAAATCATTGTTTTAAGTGTGAAAACATAGCAGAAGTAACACCAACATTCAAAAACAATGGACTTGTGACAAGGCTCCTGAAATAATCTGGTCTTCACTTTAAGTTTTTATTTAGTGATTAGTAGGGGTGTGACAAGACACTTATCCCACGAGACGAGACACGAGACTGGGTTCACGAGAACTTTTTAAAAGAAATCCTTAATAATGAAATATATAGGGAAAATAGTATTTTATTCAACTGAAAAACAAAAAATATAGGTGCATTTTGATATGAACTTTATGAAATTAAAGTTCTGTGTTAATTAATTATATGCAGTAATAAAAATGTAAACTTATGCTACATGATTCTGGAAAAAATTAAAAAACAGTTTTTTTTTTTAAATTTGGAGATCATGATTCTCTCATGATTCTGAAGAAAAAAAAGATTAGATTAGAAATCTAAACAAATTAACATAATATACTAGTGATTCTGACACAACATTCATTGCTTAAGTCTTTTTTTAAATATTTTCATGCAAATTAATTAATAAAGACTTAATTTACTATTGGAATCTCCTGAATGAATGATTCATTGATAAATGCGTTTTTAGACGTGCAGTTGTCGCCACCTCCTGGTGGAAGAAGATAAACATTACAATACATACACGTGTTGAGATACTTTCATTTTGATCGCTATTACAGACAATTACAATTAGTGTTTATCCTCAAACTATAAACTTTTATTCTAGTACTTCTGTTATTTAAATGTCTGTAACACAAAAATAATGATTATTATGTGATTGAAAGGCATAAGATTGCATTGGCTTTCGAACAGAGATCGCAGTCTTTTTAGGATTAATCGTGCAGCTCTAATGTAAACACTGCACATACTTTTACGTTCTCGCAAGACCTGACAGATCTCACGAGGCACATTGGATCTCGTGAGATCTTGTGCCACGAAATCTCATAACATCCCTAGTGATTAGTGATTTTTTTGCTAGAAAAAGAGCAGGAGAAATACCATGCAAGTGTCTTAGAGCCAGCAAAAGCTATGAAAAGAGTGACAGTTTACCTCACAGAGTATGACACAGCCTGCAGAAGTGGCATGCATGGTTGTATCCACACCAGAACTACCTACTGTAGCCAAAGCACAATAAACTCATTTAGCCTCTTCCAAGGCCTGTATTTACAAAACATAGAGGGAATCAAGTCAATCATTTCAAATCCAAAGCATCCAAAATGTTCTGGTGTTGCTAGAAGAGGAGTATAGTGAGTGTCTGGTTCCCCTCTTGAGCAGCTGTGGGGGATTCTGTAGAGACAATCTGAGCAACACTCCCCATTAAAGACCAGGGCATTTAAGGAGGTTGTCCTCCAGGAGTTAAACAGGACAGATGTGACAATTTGTCATGAACTTGTACACTCAGTGCTAAGAAGGCTCAGAGCAATATAGTTGACATTCTGGAGGACATACTAAGTACTAGAATATTATACATTTGCTGAATTAAATCTAGGGTGTACTCATTTCTGCAGTCCTTCATTTAAACAAAATTGGTTAATGTACAGAAAATATCGGAATATATTATTTTGTTTTTATTAAGTATATGTGTAATACATTGCAATTTTGCCATCTTTCCATGAATTATATTAGTGATCATTAAGAAAATACATCTTTTATATTTATTCAGATGCAGTGTACTCATTTATGCTGTGCACTGCATATGACAACATGTATGTTCTAATACTGCAGTTTTATTTATCATATTTCACGCATTAAACCCTCTACTTCACAGATTCTAGTTGTGGACGGTCAGACACTGAAAACAGGCCCAGCATCAGTCATGGAGAAAATCCAGGCCTTTCTGGGTTTGGAGAATCGAGTCGATTACCACAAAATACTAGCGTGAGTCTGACCATAAACACACAAATTCATATTATATGTTGTAACTGTGACGTTTTGTTTAAATTAACATTGTTTTAATCATATACAATCAAAAATGCTTGTTCAATGTACATCAAAACTAGGAAAAATTAAGTTTTTGAGTTTTTGAATAGTAGTGTATCATGGTTTCCATACAATGTAAAGCAGCACAACTGTTTTCATCATTGATGATACTCAGAAATGTTTCTTAAGCAACAAATCAGCATATTAGAATGATTTCTGAAGGATCACGTGACTGGAGTAATGATGCTGAAAATTCAGGTTTGACATGCAAACTAAGGTTAATAGTCAGCTTGCTAGTCTTGCTAGTCATATAGAACCTTTCATTACAAATATCAGGGACTTTTTTTGCAAACTACAGCATCATGTAGGATGTTTTTTTTTTTTTTATACACTTTATGGTGTTTTTGCAGGTTTGACCCAAAGAAAGGCTTCTGGTGTCAACTGCTCGATGGAGGAAAGACCAAGTGTTTAGGGAAAAGTAAAGGACAGAGATACCCAGACATGGACTTACAAGTAACTCTTTTTAATCTGTGAATTTAAATATTGAGTTTATTGTGAAAAGTAGTAGAGTTAAATACACATTCACAATCTGTCTCTTTTCACCAGTCTCAGGTGTTTTTGAGGAACTACTACAGAGATGGTAATATCCAGCTCTCTAAACTGCTGTATAAAATGGGACAGGTTTTGCCCGGCTGGCTCAGAGAGGATCTGCTCAACATCAGGTAACACAGGCTCTCGTTTGGTCAACGCCACAAACCTCTGGACTGACATAGGAGACTCAGATTTGAGTCCACCGATGGACATACAGGAGGAACAAACCACCTCTGATAGATGAGTTTGAACTTAAAAACAAGCTCAAACAACTGACTTAGTGCTTTAAAACTCACTGATACTAATTTTGTAATTATTTAAAGGCCAGTATTTATGAACTGACTCATATCTGTCCTGTTATTGACACTGGATCAGATTTAAACTGACTGTGCTGAACTAATACAAAGCTCCTCAAACATATTCCTTTTTATGATTCAGATTTTATAGCTAAAAGTCATCTGTGACACAATCAACTGTGACGTCTGATATGGACATTTGCATTTTTAACTTTGTTTTTACATTTTTAACTAGTTCTCTGTTATTTTTGTACGCTTGGGGCAGTTTTACATTTTCTATTGTGGATGTTTACAGGTATGGCTTCAAATGTAATGATTTGTTGTAGTTTTGTTTGTTCATTTTATGAACAACCATCTTTTGTGTTTCACAGAAGAACATCATAAAGGTTTGAGAAACATGAGTGTAAGCAAACCATTGTTTTTGGTGTGAATTATCCATTTAAAGTTTGTTTTAAAGGCTAAATAATACATAATTAAACATTACAGCTAAATAAGGTAATACTTTCTACTGTAGTGCAACTCTTAGAGCACAGATTTACAGTATGAAGTGCCATTTTAATGTTTTTTGTGTGAGAACAGCCTGTTGGTTTATTTTCTCATAATGGTTGAATTGCAAAACTGATTTTTATTATAGGTAAATGTGTTATTACAGCAATAGTTCACTTAAAAACTAAAATTGTCTTTTGTTTGCCTTCAATATTGTTTGAAACTCAGTGTTGTGCAACACAAAATGTTTCAATTTTTCATTTCAAAGGCTTTTTTTATGTTTGATGTCAGTGAAATCAAGCAAACCACTGGCTCTCATACAGCTGAGTTGTTTGTCCTGAACAGTTAAACTGCCTGCTGTTCATAAAAATCCTTCAGGTCCCACAAATTTGTTGGTTTTCCAACCCTTTCCAACAATGATCCATCTTTTCACACTAAGGACAACTGAGGGACTCATATGCAACTATTACAGAAGGTTCAAACGCTCAGTGATGCTCCAGAAGGAAGCTCAGTGCATTAAGAGCCGGGGGTGAAAACATCTGAACAGAATGAGGATGTATACATTTTTCTTTTTTTGCCTAAATATAATTTTGTTTTGTTTTTTTATTTAGTGCTGCCCCTCAGAAGCTACAGGAGATGTATGTTTCCCAGAAGACAAAATAAGTTACCCTGATCTTTTCTTTATTGTGATTGTGGGTTCCTTCTGAAGCATCAGTAAGCATTTGAACTTTCTGTAATAGTTGCATATGAGTCCCTCAGTTGTCTTCAGTGTGAAAAGGTAGATCTCAAAATCATACAGTCATTGTTGAAAAGAGTTCGAATACACAAAAATGCTTAGAATGCAAGAATTTGTGGGACCTGAAGGATCGTTCTGAAGAACAGCGGGCAGTTTAACTGCTCAGGACAAACAAGGGACTCATGAACAAACACAGCTGTAGATCATTCAGGTAACAACACAGTATTAAGAATCAAGGGGATGTAAACTTACAACTATTTTCTGTGAAATATCTTATTCAGGTCAGTACAAAATAAAAAATAACATGCATTTGTATGATCTCTCTTGGTTTGGTAAAATGATGAACATTTTGCAGATTCTGAAAGGGGGTGTAAACTTTTGACCTCAACTGTAACTGGATTTTCCCTGTTTTCCTTCCTGTTTCCTATATATATATATATATGTATATATGTGTGTATATATATATATATACATATATATATATATATATATATATATATATATATATATATATATATATATATTAATTATTATTATTATTATTATTTTTTTATTTTTATTTTTTCTTAAAGGTCACCTGTCATTTCTGTTCACTAGAGCGGGTATGAATTTGTCATGCATGAAGGTGGAATTACACAATAATAAATTGAATATTGGGCAGATGATGTAAAAAAAAAATAATAACTTGTGATCTATGGAAAACCATCGCTGTTTTATTACTACAGGGCTTATATAGTATCCAAAACGCCATGGTATTACTGATTATTGATATAGTAATATGAATTATGTACGCAGATTGAAGCCACTCTCACTACACGATTTCGAAATTATTTCTCATGTTTTCTCTTTGCCTGAGATCTGACCTGGTCAAACACATGCAGATTAGAGCAAAATAAACCTCACTGTTACTAATGCTGTGTGTGTGTGTGTGTGTGTGTGTGTGTGTGTGTGTGTGTGTGTGTAATTATTCGATGTGTTGTTGCTATGGTTACACATTTCCTCATCTCCTAAGTGTTTTTATGAGTTTAATTACATTCATATTGTATTTCGGTTTGAAAAGCTCCAGAGAGTTTGATTATTAATGCGAGTTTTTGAGGTAAGAGGCTTTTCTAGCGAACTTCTTAAACTATTAGATACGGGCAAGAACTTTAGTGGTTTTGAAAATACATTTCATGACGCATGATGTAAAAATTGTTGTAGTGGATGTGTTCAACCACACAGTGGCAGCATAAGCTTTTAAAATGGCCGCATCTGAACATGATTGCCTGGTGGAAAGCCTGTTTAAAACCGCCTCAAAACCCAATCACACCAAGGACATATTATAATGATAACTATAAAGTTTTATAATTGTTCTAATTCTATGAGAATCACTTTCAGAACGATTATTTCCAGCGGATAAACATTAAGAAATTGACAGTCAATCAGAATCCACTTGAGTCTAAGAATTTTTTGGCGTTATCTTTTTGACTGTACTTAATGTTTCTGGTCTTTTTGTGATGATTCATTAGTCAAAAAGCTATTTTAATAATCGTTTATCAAAATGTAATGGCCTGCTCCACATATCAAACTTTTCAGCTTTTAGCTTTGTTTGTTTGAACCTTGCTAGCTGGTTTGTTGCTGGTCCAAGAAGGCCTCCAGTCTCAGGTACTACTGCTCATTAGTTGAATGATTTTCTTGGTAAGTTTACTTAAGGTGAGTTGATGTTGGTCACCTGTCATTAGGTGTCTTTTTTTTTTTTTTCTTACCCATCTGAGGTGGTGTTTGGTGGGTTGAGGTTGTCTGGACTTCAATGTACACTGGTGATGAGTTTCTCTAGGGACATTGCTGGCTGGAATCAACATCTACATCACTTGATCTCCAATATGAGGTTTCTAATGGATGACTGATGCCATTTTATCAGGTTAATGTTCAAGTAATACATGTTTCAATTCAAAGCTCCAATGTAAAGATGATGATAAAACTAATTTTAACCTAGAATTTTTAAAAATTTATCCAGAATGAAAATCTCCTGATCATTTACTCACCCCAATGTCATCCAAGATGTTCATGTCTTTCTTTGTCGCAAAGAAATTGAGGTTTTTGGGGAAAACTTCAATGGGGATCAGTTAGTTGAAGGTCCAAATTGGAGTTTTAGTCTAGCTTCAAAGGGCTCATCCCAGCTGAGGAATAAGGGTCTTATCTAGTGTCAAAAAGTAATACAAATGTAATACTTTTTAACCACAAATGCTCATCACATATGCACACATACAAGCTATTTTAAAAATCATTCCATCATGCATGATGATCCATACTGACATTCACCTGAAAATGTGTCAACCCTTTATTTATTTTGTTGAGTCTCCAAGTATCAGACACAACTGATATAAAAAAATAGACAAGAAAGAGTTTGTCAAGGCAAATACTGAATGGTGGCTTGACAGCCTTTAAAAAAAAGTTTTAAAAAGTTCATAAAGTTTGAAGGTTACGTAGCTCTTATGTGATTTGATTCTTGAGCAGAAAAGAGGTAGAGTGGAACTGAGCAGACGTTTGAAGGACAGACAGAAAGACAGACAGACAGGAAAACAGATGTCAAGCAACATTAAATGTTTTATTAGAAGTTTGTATGACCTCAAAAAATAAACTTTTTCTTCCTTGTCTCATTCACCTTATTCAACTAGTTGCTGCCTTAATTTTTTAAGTATAACCAAGTTAGCTGTATGAGTCATTTAAACTCATTAAGATAAATAGGAATAGTTCAACCAAAAATGAAAAGTCAATTTAGATGTAGATGAGTTTGTTTAATCAGGTTTGTAGAAATGCAGCATTACATCACTTGCTCACCAACTGATCCTCTGCAGTCAATGGGTGCCGTCAGAATGAGAGTCCAAATAGCTGATAAAAACATCACAATAATCCACATGAAATCCACACCACTCCAGTCCATTAATTAATATCTTGTGAAGTAACTAGCTACGTGTTTGTAAGAAACAAATCCATCAAGAATTTTTTTTTAACTTCAAAACATTGCTTCTATAGACCATTTATCAGCTGCGTGCATAGCGGTTACAGAAAAACACTGGTAACAAGTGGAGGTAAACGGGTAAAATCCATGGAATAAGAGAAAAATATATATTTGTGTGCCTTTTGATGTCAAAACCAGAATGCAAATCATTTTAAGAGAATACTGTAGTCAAAAGATGCCATTTGATGCTAAACGCAGACATTTAAATGGACATACTATGGATGAAAACTGCTATGATTACTCTACTTTTAAAGCATAAATTTGATTTAAATAATAGGTCTACATAATATTCATATATGCTGTTCATAAGGGACGTATTGTATTAGCCCTACAGTTACAGCATGAAATATTATTTAAACCTATTACTAATAACATTTTTACATAACATTTATTTATTTTATCTCACAATTCTGACTTCTTTTTTCTCACAAATGCAAGTTTATGTCTGCTAATTCGGATTTTATAACTCGATTTAACAAACTAGTTCTAAGTTTGTTCATTCTGAGGGAATAAAAGCCAGAAGTGTGAGATATAAACTCGAACGAGAGGAAAAGAGAGAATGACGAGTTGTTTTTCCTTATTAGAGTTGTGAGATATAATCTCGGAATTGCTAAAATAAACTCAGAATTTTAAAACATAAAATCAAACTTGTTTAATCCAAGGCTCAATAGACTGCCACTGAACCGCCCACAAAAAAAAAACATCATTCCTGTTTCAGATCTGTAAGACTATCCCACTAGCTAACGTCAATTTCGTTGAATAATGCTTATCACTGGATCACATGTTTCTGTAATACATTTTGAAAATGACATCTAATCAATATAGTCTCTAATCTTTTTAAATTTAAATATTTTGTGCCGTATCTGTGTAATTCTCTAGCCGTCAAGCCAAGGCTATCTCTCCCGGGTTTTCTGCAACCATGCTGCACGCACATCCCGAATGTTTACAGAATGATAACTGGTCTATAATCTAATGATCTATGATTTAATGATCTAATATAATCTAATCTATAATCATTTACAAGCCATATCAGTTTTAAACAAATACGTTGGTGGATTTTGATGTAAGAGGACAACAGGAGATTTTATTTTTTATTTTTTACTGGAGGAAGCGTTATTATGGACTTGCATTTTAGCAGGAAACAACGGTTTGAAGTTAGAAACATCTTGGTACTGGATTTATTTTTTACAAACATGCAGCTTTTGCTTCACAAGACATTACTTGATGGACTGAAGTTGGACTTGGATTATTGTGATGTTCATTCTGACCGCACTCATTCACTGCAGAGGATCCATTGGTGAGCAACTGATGTAGTGCAACATTCCTCTTAAGGGTGGGCAATATACCAATATAGACATGATTGACAGGTAGAAATTTGTCAAGCAGTAGACATTTCGGACAGTTGTGTCTATATGGTGAAAATGTATCCCTTGCATGCGCTTTTAAGCTTTGCTGTTTAAAAAGAATGAATTTAAGCCATTCAAATTCAATCAGCAGTAGGGTGACCACCCGTCCCGCTTTGCGTTGTACCGCACAGAAAGTTTTCATGAGTCTGTTGATTTTTTTTTAATTATCATATTAAGAAAACATGTATGCATGCTTTTTTAATAAAGCTTTTCATTTTAATTTTTTTTTGCAGCGTAGTTTCCACACAAAAGATGTACAGACCTCATGTGATCTAGCACCACCGACAGAAATGGTCGATCGCAGACGGAAAAACACAATATTCTTTGTCAATTTTAACAAATAAGAAAAAAATCGATGCAACTGTCAGATGTTACTTTCTTCTTATTTTAATAGTTCATTTGAGGCGGTTCTGTGGAGTTATTGTAATGACAAATGTCAAGAGCGCATTATTGTAATGCCAGGGCACAGTTCTCTCGCAGGTGGATTCTTTCACTCTCACACAAAACGGACGTGTTTTCTCCTGGTTACATGTGCACGCTCAGAAACATAAATAAGCGCATATGACAACGGATGTATATCAGTATTTATATAGCATAACAATGGAAAATGTATCTGTCTTGCATGTGTCCCACATTGTCCCGCAAAATCACAAATATGTCCCGCAACAGAACTATTGCCAGGTGGTCACCCTAATCAGCAGCGAAACTCATTTCGCTATATGCACACACTGAGAACACTTTGAGTGCTGTCAGAAAGGAGCGCGCATGTGAAAACAGTGTTAATAGAGCGCATAGTTATTTTTGCTGCTTTATAGGCCTTAAACGGTTAAATACACACACTTGTATGTGTCAAAATGTCCGTCTTTGAAAGTATCCTCATTAACACAGTAATTTAGGTTTTAAGTGAAAGGAAACAGCTGAGAAAGAAAACAGTAATGTTAACAGTATATTGCATCTGGGCAGCTCTTAAAGTGACAGCAGTCTAATATTCATGCTGTCTGTCATTCATTGTTAATCAAACAACAAAAGAAAAAATCTCTCACTGCTCTTGACTAAATCACATTTGTAACTTTATTATTATAGTATTATAGGCTATATTTAAATTGCACAGTGAAGAATATGCAGTGTTTTATGCATTTGATTACATTATATAATGTATGTAGTTTCTTGTGCTTATAAAATACACCGTTTACTTCCAGTGAGCTTGAGCTTTTTTTAAAGTTTAGGCTATTTTTTTTATTGGCACTGGTGACAACTTTTAAGAAATTTCTATGGTATCAAAAATTGTGATATAAAAAACCTTATTTAAAACAAAAATAACTGTTGTGATATATATCGCTACAGTGAAATAAAATTACTGATATCATGATATAAGATTTTGGTCATCTCGCCCTTCCCTAATTTCTCCAAATCTGTTCAGATGAAGAAACAAAAGTTTCTTTACAGTATTCTTTATTTTGTTACTTTCATCTTTTATCTCTCTGCTTGTCTGTAAACAAACATATTGCTAGGCAACAGGCCCCTTCAGTTGTGCTGGTGGAGGTAGTTAACAGAGGGTCTCCGCCAGTATTGTTCCCAAAACACTCCCCTCCCCCTGAACCAGGAGTCTGAAACACTTTTCTCCAGCTGGGAGGAGGAGACGGGCTTTATGAAGGCCACAGTGCTTACGGGAAGGAATAAAGAACACATGCCTACAGTCCATCCTGGAGGAATGTTTGCACCATTCCTACTGGAATTATTTGTGACCCTGGACCACAAAACCATTATTAAGTAGCACAGGTATATTTGTAGCAATAGCCAAAAATACACTGTATGGTTCAAAATGATCGATTTTTCTTTTATGCCAAAAATTATCAGGATATTAAATAAAGATATTTTTTACCTTAAATATCAAAACTTAATTTTTGATTAAGAATTTCATTTGAACAAATTTAAAGGCGAATTTCTTAGTATTAAAGTTTTTTTGCACCCTCAGATTCCAAATGTTCAAATAGTTCTACAGTATCTTCGCCAAGTATTGTCCTCTCCTAACAAACCTTTCATCAATGGAAAGTTTATTTATTCAGCCTTCAGATGATATATAATCTCAATTTGAAAAAAAAAAAAAAAAATTGACCCTTACTGTTTTTTTGGTCCAGGGCCACATTTGTTATTTGGAAACAATCCAAAAGATATTCGGTAAGAAGAAATGATCCTGCTGAAAGTTTGATGCTTGTTCTTTTTTATAGTTTGAACGTCATATAAACTTCTGTTTTTTCATACAGGGATCGTACGGATAGTCCAGTAGAGAACTTTTGTTTTAAAAGAATTTCCCAACAAAAAAAGATTTTGTCTTTAATGTCTCAGTGTCCTCTCCTACACAGCAGTGACATCAAATACTGGCTTTTCTTGAAGTTTCCTACTTCTCAGATATTTCTCCTGAGGGAAAAAATCGTATTATTGTCTCAAACTATAGAAAGCTCTCAGATTTAATCAAAAATATCTTAATTTGTGTTCCGAAGAAGTTTGGAGTGACATGAGGGTGAGTGATTACAAAAATTTCGATCGAAACCAAACCAGTGCAGAAAAGTTCTCTGGAGAGTGAATATCAATAATTATCAAAAGAAGTCTAACTTTCAACTTACCTTCACAAAGGGATGCCAAAACATTTAAAAGGGGCAGGGTCACTTTAGTAAAATGTTTATAATTCCTTTGCCAAACTCAGAACACTTATGTAAGAGCTCAATCTGATGTTGCAGAGCAAAAATCGTGGAGCTTGGCCAGTTTGTGGTGCTATAAGAGGGGAAAAAACATAAAAATGGCTAACCATTTGTTCTGTCAACATGAGAATCTCTGTGTGCGGTCTTGGTCCAAAGTGCTTATAAGGACATTTGACATCTCACAAAAATAATGGCCGCCATTAGCCGATGAAGTTTGAGCACCTATTAGACAAGGTTTATGGAGGCCGATTGGAATGCAACTCGGGCCTGTGATACCGCATTTTTAAAGGGTATAAACGATTTTTCGAACATACACACAATATTAATATCATATGATAAATCATC
The DNA here is from genome assembly GCA_033026305.1 of Cirrhinus molitorella. Taxonomy (NCBI): domain Eukaryota; kingdom Metazoa; phylum Chordata; class Actinopteri; order Cypriniformes; family Cyprinidae; genus Cirrhinus; species Cirrhinus molitorella. The sequence continues at coordinate 10,052,523 of CM065129.1, forward strand.
ATTCTGGACAACTTTGCCAATCAAATTGTTTGTCAAATGATTGAAAAGACTGGACAAAATCACTGCAGTACAAATTATCTGGACTCTCTAGGTAAATTATATATATATAAAAAAATAAATAAATAAAATTTACCCTTTGGTAAGCTATAATGCGGTCGTTTAGAAAAGGGGCCTGTCCAAAATTGCCAAAAATCCTATAAAGCCTAAAGGAAAACTCAAAACTTCACAAAACCTTTTTAGCACATGCGACAGGTGATTCTAAACAAGCATGCAACGGTTTAAGTAGATCAGACCACAGCTGGCGCTATAACAATTATAAACATTAGAAAACATAATATTTCTATTATTAGTAAAAAAAAAAAAAAAAAGAGGATGTCTTTTTTCATATCTGCTTAAATGCCTTAAAGCACTTGAACCCCGGTAATCGCTTCTTGCAGCTATATTTTTTTCTTCGTTTTGCTAACGTTAGGAGAACATTCCGATGGATTGTTTTCCAGACATTATGGGAATGTTACTTTTGAAAGTTTTTTGAACATTTTGAAACAAGTAGTTACATTTAAAAAAAATAAAAATAAACTGGTAAGAGAAAACATTCCGTAATCCATGTAAAATGTTTTTATGTTCCCACTAGAGCAATGGAATGAACATACAATTAATGTTACTGTTAAGAACTTTAAGAGAACCTTGTCAGAAGGTTCAGAGAATGTTCTCTGTTAGCTGGGTAATGACTCATATGAGTCAGTTTTGTTTTAAAAGAAACAACAATGATACAGGAGTTCTCAGCTTTGTCTCACTGAGTTGGCCCTCTGGTCATGTGATCTGTTAGAGGGGTGTGATGTGGTATATTGCTCTGTTCTAAGGGGTGTGTGTGTGTCTCTGGGCCCCTTTTTTCTTGTTTCCTTGGTCACACTGACAGACACACACACACACTCTCACTATGGCGGCCTCAGAGACGTGCAGCACCATTCCTGAATCTCCTGAACCAGAGTCCTGTGACAAACCACAACTGGACCAGAACCAGGAGCAAACCTTGGAAACCCAGAGTAAGAAAAAGGAAGAGGAAGACGAGGACGAGGAAGATGAAGGATCTGAACTTCAGGACCAGGAACCTTCAGACCCGGAGTGTGTGGAGGAGAGATTCCGGATCGACCGGAAGAAGCTGGAGCTCATGCTGTATGGTGAGCGTTTGTTTGATGACTAATCTGTCTTGGTTTTCAGTAGAATTATTCCAGAAGCTTCATTACTTTTTCTGTGCATGCAAATGAAGGCCGTTTAGAAAGCCACCTGTCCTAATGTCGCTCTGAATGCTGTGAGATGTGATGTCAGCGAGCGTTAGATGGATGCGGCCTGTTTGTGTGGCGGTTCTGCTGTGATGAACAGGTTTAATGGTCTGTTATCATGAGCTGTCCAGGATGATTCTGGAGTTGAGTTGAGTTTAACCACCTGCGATTCATCAACACGAGGTGGAGCTGACATTCAAATCCCTCAGAGATGGGAGCGAGTGACAGATTGAGCTTGTCAGAGAGGAGCGGAGAAATGCGGATGTGTTTGTGTCGAGTTTCTCTTTCAGAGCTCATCAGACTTAATGGAGGAGTTCACATTCTTGTTAACTTCCAGATGAAATGGTGTTCAGTTGTCCTGCATCTTCTCATATCCATGATCTTCTACCTTGTAGATTTGACTTCTGTTTTTCCTTCAATGTGTGTCCGTGGGATTTTTATCTCCTGTTTCAGGGTGAATATGGCACCTCTTAACAAACACAGTTTGAGGAATTGTTGTGTCTGGATCTCAAACGCTGCGCTTACACACTCTGACTATTGCTTCGGTCGTCTGTGTTTCTCAGTGTGTGTGCTGTAGTTGCTCATTGTGTCTTTAGTTCGCTGTGTTTGCTTCTTTCACTGGGAGGTGAATGAGTTTTGCGTCAGCATCGTTTGCTCTGACATAACTTTGCTGTTTGACGGCGTTTCTCAGAAGCAACTTTGGGTCTTTTTCTTTTACACACACACACACACACACTCACTCACACATGCGGTTGTTCAGTCATTCTTGCTTGCAGAGCTGTGTAACCCATAGCGATGAGCAGTAGTTAATGAAAGGAGGGATGTTCACCCTAACCCTGTAAATGTCACTCTGGGGCAAATGTGTTTAACTTTACCTCCCCCTCACACACACATATATACACACAATGCTATCTATGTTTTATGGGTTCATTTTATAGATGTAATGGTTTTAATACTGTACAAACTGTATTTTCTATAACCTTCCCTTAAATCTACCCTCACACAAAACTTTCTGCTGTTTTAGATCTACAAAAAACTTCATTTTCTATGATTTACAAGCTTGTTGGGGATATTTGGTCCACATAATGTAGGAAATACCAGTACACACACACACACACACACACACACTGCCTTTACATGCTTAAACTTAGTTTGATATTAAATGTTTGTGTTTTGTAGTTTGTTTAGAGAATTATCACATGGACACAGTGTTTTAACAATCCAAAAACACTCACTGTAACTGTATTTGTTTTTATTCAGTAGCATTAACACTAGCAGTTTTTAAACAGTAAGATTTTTAATGTTTTTAAAGAAGCCTTGTCTGGTTACCAAGCCTACATTTAATAGATCCAAAATACAGTAAAAACTGTAAAAATGTGAAATATTTTTACTATTTACAATAGCTTTTTTTATTTGAATATATTTTAAAATGTTAAAAAGCTGAATTTTTAGCATCATTACTCCAGTCTCATGATTCTGATTTATTAATATTCTGATTTGCTGCTCAAAAAACATTTATTATTATTATTATTATTACAAAAGCTTTTCATTTCAGATTAATGCTGATCTTTGTATCTTTCCATTAATCAAAGAAGCCTGAATAAATGTACTTTTTTAAATTATTCATAATAATAATCATTGTTTCTTGAACAGCAAATCAGCATATTAGAATAATTCTGATATGAATAGAACAATAGAATAGAATAAGTATCATGTGACACTGAAGACTGAAGTACTGATGCTGAGCAATTAGCTTTGATCACAGAAATAAATTACATTTTAATATATTTTATAAATATATCAAATAGAAATCAGTTCTTTTAAACAGTAAAATATTGTACTGTTTTTACTGTACTTTGGATCAAATAAATGTAGGCTTGGTGAGCAGAAGAGACCTTGAAAGAATATTTACTTACTGTTCAAATACTTTTGACTGGTAGTGTACACTTTTGGCAAAGCATAAGTATCATGTAGCCTATATATTCTCTACATGTGGTTTAGAAATAGACAACAAAATGCAAAATAGACAATATAAATGACCATTTTAAACAATTAATAAAAACAATGCAGTTATTATTTAAGTACCATTTACATTGTTGGTAAAGTGAATTGTGTGTGTGTGTGTGTGTGTGTGTTTGTTTACATATAGTGTACTTAATAAATAGACATTATAGAAAATATGTAAACAGAGCACAATATAAACAGAATATGGTTTTATAAATGCAAAATATGCAATATAATGTAATATTATTTATATTTTGTATAATGTATAATTAAATATATTTTATAAAATGTGAAAGATTTTGTTATAATTATATTATGTTTAAATATAAAATATAGTGTATAAATCTTTCTGTCTGTCTTTAGGTCCTGCAGAAGGTTCTGGACTGTCAGGCGAGGAGTTCTTTGAGAAAGTAAGAAATTGAAAGAGTTCAAATAATACATCTAAAATGAACCAGTGTTCTTTTAATATCATTGATATCTTGTTATATTTTTGCTAATATTTTGAATTTTATATATTCTGTTTTCACTTTCATTTTAGTTAAAATTTAATAATGTTTATGTCATTTTAGCTGTTTTTTTTTTTTTTAATTCCTATTTAGTTTTATTTTATTTTTTTACTAGTTTTAACTATAATTAGCCTGATATGAACTCATCTGGACCACAAAACCAACCATTTTTGGAAAATGAATTGGTTTGTTATGATAGGAGAATATTTGGCCAGAGATACAGCTATTTGAAAATCTGGAATCTGAGGGTGCAAAAAAAAATTAAAATATTGAGAAAATCGCCTTGCATAATCTAGCAATGCATATTATTTATCAAAAATTACATTTTGATACATTTACGGTAGGAAAATGACAAAATATCTTCATGGAACATGATCTTTACTTAATATCCTAATGATTTGTTGCCTATTGCTACAAATACACCCCAGCGTCTTGTGACTGGTTTTGTGGTCCAGTGTCACATATGGGCCACATTTGCATTTGCATTTTTAAAGGGATAGTTCACCCAAAAATGAAAATTCTGTCAATAATTACTAACCCACATGTTGTTCCAAACACGTTTGTTCGTCTTCCGAACATAGATTAAGATATTTTTTATAAAGTCCAAGAGCTTTCTGACCCTGCATAGACAGCAACGCAACCAATACATTTTATGGCCCAGAAATGCAGTAAGGACACAGATAAAATAGTCCGTGACATCAGTAGTTTAACCGTAATGTTATGAAGCTACAAGAATATTTTTTGTGCACAAAGAAAACTAAGTCAACAACTTTATTTAACAATTTCTTCTGTTGTGTTGACGTCCTTACTACCTTTCCGGGCCTTGAACATGTCAGTTGGGTTGCTGTCTAAGCAGGGTCAGAAAGGTCCCTGATTTCATCAGTTATTAATGACAGAATTGTTTGGGTGAGCTATCCCTTTAAATGTTCATAATCCTGTCAAAGCAGCTGTCATCTGCAGACATCAACAGATGTGTGTGTGTCTGTGTTTGTTGAGATCTGCTGGTGTCTCAGTATGAAGATCACATGCTGGTGTGCTGCAGTTTTGTGGTCTTTTGTTAATTGAAGAGAAAGAAGAAAGTCACTGAAGTGATTGTCCCAAACACAGACCAGATTCGCTGTTATGAAGGCAAAAACTAAGAGCTTTGAGATGCTAATGAGCCATTGTCTCTGTTGAATGGAGGATGTGAAGATGCAAATTGACTGTCTTTTGAACGTTAGTTTCTCTTTCTCACACACTCATTGTCTCAGGTGATGAGAGAAACACACACGCAGGTGAAATGGCCGTCAAAACTGAAGATTGGTGCCAAATCTAAGAAAGGTGAGTGCTGTTACACTCCTGTCATCATTTACTCACCCTCATGTTGGTCCAAACAATAAAAAGACATGTTTAGTTGAATGTCCTAGCTGCTGTTTTACATACAATGACCAAAAAGTTCCAAAGCACCATAAAGGTGTCTTAAAACTAGTCAGTGTGACCCATGCACTGTGCTGTTGCATTTGCCATTGATGACATCTGGGCTGACGCAATTACATTTTCACACACTATGTCTAGAATACAGGTGCACTTCAGTTTTTACACATAAGCAAGAAGAAAAAATAAATATGACAAAAAACTTAACTCGTAAATTATTATATATTTACTACAGATGCAAAATGTTCTCTTTTTAGGTCAGCTGTTATCATTAAACTCAATCTAACACTTTTAAAAACATTTATGTTATTTGAAATAAACTATCTGAATTAAATATTAACTTATTTTCAGTTAACTTCAAGTGCTTAAAATGATTAAAACTAAAACTGAAATAAAAATGAATAAAAGCTAAACAGAAATCTTTAGGGGAAAAACACTATAATCGTTTATGTTAATATTTTAAAATGGTTTTTATCTTTGTAGTTTTTTTTACTTTTTTTTTTTTGTTAGTCTGTGTAGTTTTTATACATTTTTAATAGCATTTTTAATTTTAGTAATTTTGTTACTTCAAGTTAAACTTGCTTTGCCAACCAACTGTAATAAAGTAAGTTTATGTATGTATTTATTTTAATTTTAGATATTCAAAATGTTTTGAATAGTTTAAATTTTAGTTAACTGTAAAAACCCTGGTTAGATAAATATGACAACCAATTTTATTTATTTATTTATTTATTTTAACAACAATTTTACAATTTTCAATTTTAACATTTTAGTTAACTATAAAGACCCAGGTTGGTAAAAATGGCAAAATAATTGTATTTATTTATTTATTTATTTATTTATTTTAACTTCATATATTGGAAATGTTTTCAATAGTTAAAATTTTAGTTAATTATAAAAACCCCAGTTAGATAAATATAACAACCAATTTATTTATTTATTTATTTATTTTTTTATTTTAACTTCATATATTGGAAAAGTTTTAAATAGTTAACATTTAGTTAACTATAAAGAGCCTGGCTAGATAAATATGACAAAATCATTTTATTTATTTATTTTAGCTTTAGATATTGGAAATGTTTTAAATTGTTACAATTTTAGTTAACTATAAAGAGCCTGGCTAGATAAATATGACAATAATTTTATTTATTTTAACTTGATTTGAATAGTTACAATTTTAGTTAACTTTAAAGACCCTGGTTATATAAATATGACAAAACATTTTTTTTAATTTATTTTAACTTCAGATATTGGAAATGTTTTAAATTGTTTACATTGTAGTTAACTATAAAAACCCTGGTTAGATAAATATGACAAAACTATTTTTATTTATTTATTTATTTTAACTAGTTTTGAATAGTTAAAATTTTAGTTAACTATAAAGACCCTGGTAAATATGACAAAACCAATATTCATTCATTCATAAATGAAATGATATGAAATATCACATGTAATGTCACATGTATTTTATTTTACATTTCATTTAATTTTAGTATTATATAAAGAGAAAAGCAACTCTAAATTGACGCAATTTACTTTAAGTGTAAGTGTAATAACATGCACTGATGAACTATTCACAATAAGATAAAAAATAATAATTTTCATAATCTGTTGAAAAAAGACTGATAATTCCTGTATTTCTATCCAGATCCTCATGTCAAAGTTGAGGGAAAAAGAGCAAACGTTCTGGAGGCCAAGCGCCAGATTTTGGAGCTTCTAGAGACTAAGGTGAGATCTGAGCTTGTTTGATTTCTCTGTTCATCTGTCCTGTGGAGATCTCACAGCAGCCCACCTGTGCACAGGTGAATAAAGTCACGCTGAAGATGGACGTCACGCACACAGAGCACTCTCATGTGATCGGGAAAGGAGGCGGGAACATTAAGAAGGTCATGGAGGACACTTCCTGTCACATTCACTTCCCTGATTCAAACCGCAACAACAGCGCAGGAGAAAAGAGCAACCAGGTACTCAATTCCCTGTCATTATTATAGCATACTGCTGTACACACTGCATACTACATGTTTCACTTGACTTTCATGTCAATATATTAGTAAGTATGTATGTGTCTGCAGGTGTCAATCGCTGGGCCGATTCAGGGGGTGGAGTCTGCCAGAAGACAGATCCGGGTCAGTGAAGAAAGAAAGAAAGAAAGAAAGAAAGAAAGAAAGAAAGAAAGAAAGAAAGAAAGAAAAAAGATTTTGCATAAACACCATTTCATGACCATAAAAGGGTCATAAAACCCTAAAATGCTTTTTCTGAGGTGTTTACGGATATGTACAGGTTGCACATCACTGAAAAAATATTATCAGTCATTATCATTACTAATAAGAGAAAAGTGTTTTTTTTTTTTTTTTTTTTTTTTTTTTGCATTGGAACAACAACAAAAAACAAAACAGAAAAGAAAAGTCAAATTTAATACAATTCCACACAGAACCCAAAAAATGCACAGGACAAAATTATTGGCACCCTTAACTTAATATTTGGTAGCACTCCCTTTGGAAAAAATAACTGAAATCAGTCACTTCCTGTAACCATGAATGAGTTTCTTACACCTCTCTACTGGAATTTTGGACCACTCTTCTTTTGCAAACTGCTCCAGGTCAATCAGATTTGAAGGATGTCTTCTCCCAACTGCTGTTTTGAGATTTCTCCACAGGTGTTCTACGGGATTCAGATCTGGACTCATTGCTGGCCATTTCAGAACTCTCCAGCACTTTGTTTGTAACCATTTCTGAGTGCTTTTGAACTCTGTTTCGGGTCATTGTCCTGCTGGAAGACCTATGACCTCTGGTGGAGATGCAGCTTTTTGACACTGGCCACTACGTTGCGCCCCAAAATTATTTGGTAATCATCAGATTTCATGATACCGTTCACACAGTGAACCTCCACCATGTTTGACTGTAGGGAATGTGTTCTTTTTTTTGAAGGCCTCATTTCTTTTTCTGTAAACAGCGCCATGATGTCCTTTACCAAAAAACTCTACTTTTGTCTCATCTGTCCACATTACGTTCTCCCAGAAGGATTGTGGTTTTGTTACATAATTTTTGGCAAACTCCAGTCTTGCTTTTTTATGCCTTTGTGTCAGCAAGTGGTGTCCTACCATAGCGTCCCTTTTCATTCAGATGGCTATGAATAGTGTGAGCTGACACTGTTGTACCCTGTGTCTGCAGATCAGCTTGAATTTGTTCAGAAGTTGATCTGGTTTCTTTATCTACCATTCAAACAAACCTTTGTTGTAATTTTTCATTAATTTTATGCATCCGTCGACGTCCAGGGAGGTTAGCTCCAGTGCCATGGGCTGTAAACCTCTTGATGATATTGCTCACAGTGGACACAGGAACATTAAGATCTCTGGAGATGGACTTGTAGCCTTGAGATTGTCCATGTTTTTCCACATTTTTTTCTCTCAACTCCACAGACAACTCTTTACACTTCTTGCTTTTCTCCATGCTCAGTGTGACACAACACAAAGGTTGAGTCAACTTTTCAATGTTTTAACTGGCTGCAAGTGTGATTACTATATTTCCTACACCTATTACTTGCCACAAGTGTGTCTAAATACAAATTACTGGAGCATCACATGCTTGAAAAGCAATTATTTCTTACAATTTTGACAAGGTCCCTGCTTAAAAAAACAGCTAAAACCAGCCTAATCTGATTGGCTGGTTTTAGCTGGTCATAGCTGGTCAGCAGGCTAGTTTTAGAGGGGTTTTGGCCACTTTCCCAGGCTAGTCAGGCTGGGAGACCAGCTAAAACCAGTTACTTTCAGCTTAAACCAGCTAAGACCAGCCAACCAACCAAGGCTGACTTTAGCTGTTTTTTAGCAGGAGTGCCAATAATTTTGTCTTGTCCATTTTTGAGTTCTATGTGAAATTTTATCAAGTTCGACTTTTCTTCTGTTTTTTTGTTTTGTTTTGTTTTGTGTGTGTGTTGTTCCAGTGCAAACAAAAACAATAATCATGTGAATACCAAAACATTTGCAATTGGAAAAAAGTGGGGGGAAAAAAAGAAAAAAAAAAAATGTTGCCTTTTCTGAGAGAGTTGCAAGGGTTCCAATATTTCTTGGCCATGACTGTATGTATGCTTTATGGTTATTTTTGTTATGCTTTATTTTTTATGCTGCTTTAAAAAAGAAGTACTACAGTAATTAAATTGTTATGACCATTAATTTATTTAAATTGTAATATTATTTTAATGTTAAATTACATTTTAATACTGAATTAATATAATTAATATTAATTATATAAAAATATTAATAATATAAAATATATTTTATATATATATATATATATATATATATATATATATATTATATATATTTTTTAAATATATACAATTATTAAATTATATTCATATATTCATATAACATGACATATTCATATATTAAAATAAAGAAAAAAATTGCAAAGATTTTATACTTTATAGTAGTATTTGTCATGCTACTTTAATATATATACTTAAATATATATATATATATATATATATATATATATATTTAAATGGCAAAAATAAATTGCAAATATATATTTGTAATTTATTTTTGCCATTTTTTTTTTGCCTTTATTAGATAGGATAGTAAGTGGATGCCCAAAGCACAATGGCACTACATGTCAGCGTGGCGCCCATAATATAAATATTCATTATATTCAAATATATGATTTCCCTGTGACACTTGTGACCCACAGGATCTGCAGCCCCTGGTGCTGACCTTTGACCTCCCTGTGACCCTTGTGGGGGGTGTGGTGTGCGATACGAGCTCGCCGGTGATTCAGCACGTTGCTCAAGCGTTTGGAGTGAGCGTGAACTTCAGGACGCAGCCCAAACTCTACTGCAGTACCTGCAGCGTGAGAGGAACGCACGGAAATGCCGCTTCTGTCAAGGTGACGCTCGCCTTCACTTATGACACTGACACACAGCGCCGCATGCAGCGCCATTAACTGACACTTAACCTCTGCAGAAGGCCACCTGCGTCCTGATGGAGCTGCTGCTGGGCGCAGAGGCGCTGGCCGGGGTGACGGGGGTGATGGTGAGCACACAGCTGGACGTGACCTCGCAGCAGCACCTGTTCCTGCTGGGTCAGAACGGTGCAAACTTCCTGACCGTCATGCATCAGACGCACACGCAGATCATCCTGCCCGACCTCAGCGCTCCGCAACACACACCCTCACTGCTGATCCAGGGCACGGCCGACGGAGTGTGTGTCGCTCGACAGCAGCTCATGGTACACAGCTGTTTGTGTGTGTTGTGCTCTTTTTAGGGGGAATAATAGTCACAAGAAATTAGATCATTTTGAGATGAGTTTTATTGTAGTGTTATTTTAGTTTTAAAATACTATAATAGTTGATATATAATTGATGTATGGTTTGTTAGGATAGGACAGTATTTGGCCGAGATACAACTATTTGAGAACCTGGAGGGTGCAAAAAAATCTGAATATTGAGAAAATCACCTTTAAATTTGTCCTAATGAGGTTCTTAACAATGGATGGTACTAATCAAAAATTAAGTTTTGATATATTTACAGTAGGAAATTTACAAAGTATCTTCATGGAACATTATCTTTACTTAATATCCTAATGATTTTTGGCATAAAAGAAAAATCAATAATTTTGACCCATACTATGTATTTTTGGCTATTGCTACAAATATACCTGTGCTACTTTTTGTGGTCCAGGCAAGGGCGTAGGTTTGTTTTTGACATTGGTGGGGACATAAACCCAAGTGGACACCCTTCCCATGCCCATGTACTAAATGCACGTCCTTGAAAGCACGCATTTTTTTTTTTAACGTAGCCTATTTAACTTCTTAGGTAATCTCACTGGTTTCAGATGCGTCCGAAATTACAAAAACATATAGGCCTATATATATTTATATTTTTTGAGCAAAATTATTGCTAGGGACAGTTTGGCAGTAGCTGGATATTGGGAGGGACACGTCCCGTCCATCCCCCCCTAATTCTACGCCCCTGGGCCCAGGGTCACATATAGTTTTTGTACATTTTTTAAATTGCAATGTTGTTTTAGTATTTATTTATTTTTTTTATTTTTTTCAAATTAAACTAAATGAAAATTAGACATGCTGCTTTGTCCACTAACTGTAATAATAAATAACTTTTGAGAAAAATGTCAACATAAAATGTTGAGATTAAACTCTGAGAATAAATTAAATTAAATTCCGAAAAAAAAAAAAAGTTAAATTTTGAAAAAAAAGTCTAGATTAAATGTTGAGAATAAACTCATTAAATTACGAAGGAAAAGTTGTTAAATTTAGAGAAATAGTTGTTAAATTTCAAGAAAGTCTGAATAAAATGTTGAGAATAAACTCATTAAATTCAGAGAAAATTTTTTTTACATTTTGTGAAAAAGTCGAGATTAAGTGTTGAGAATGAACTCATTAAATTACGAGAAAAAAGTCCTAAATGAGAAAAAAGAACAAAAAAACATTTACTTTAACTGAAATAAAATAGTATTACAAACAAAACAAAAAAGTATTACAAACATTAATTTCATTTAGTTTCAACTTAAATTTTTTAAAGAAGTTTTAAGTTAGTTGCTCAGGTAATTTTTTCTAATTTTTGTGGAGTTTGAGTATAAACATTATTAAAACTGAAAAAAAAAAAAATTAATAAATAAAAAAAAAAAAATTAATTAAATAAAAAAACTAAAACTATAAAAAAATATTTAGATTGTAATATTATTTTTGAGATAATTTAACATAATTTATATATTTAATTCATATAATTAATACAATATAATAATATATTTATAATTTTCTAATTTTCATTTAGTTTAATTTGAAGTACTAAAATGACTCAAATAAAAAATTAAAACTGAAATAAACATAATAAAAAATAATACATTACTGTTTATGAATGTCTAATGGTGTGTGAAAAAAGTTTATAGCATTCAAGCCCCAGAAAATAGATGCACAAACACATACTTCTATGAGGACCTTTAAGGTACAGGATGCTCAGTGTAAGTGCTATGCATAAACAATAAACAATAGACACTTTTCATGAAGTACATTTACTCTGATAAATGTGCCCTGTGATCTTGTTAAGAACACATCTGGTTTGTCTCCTGCTGGTGTATGATGTATGTGTTTTTTCATTCAGGACTGTCTGCCCGTCTGCCTGATGTTTGATTTGAGGGACGAGGGAGAGTCTGACCCTCGGAAACTCGCCCAGATGATGCAGAACCTGGGTGTTTTTATCAGCGTCAAACCCAAGGTCAAGCAGACAGCGAAGGTACTGCGGCACAGCTCCCACAATGCACCTGTCACCAAACACTCAGGAGAATAGAGACGCATACAAATTCATATACTCTTACTATCGGCTACAAAGCTAAATACTTTTATTTTTTGATACCACAGTCATCATCTTTAGGGCCATTCACACTGATAGCAGTTAAATCACTGCATTCACTACCTACATGACATGTTTCCTCATTTCACTTTTAGGTTCAAAGAGAATATAGAAAAAAACTCAAAATTCCAAGTTTATATCTCACAATTCTGAGGAAAAAAGTCCAATTTGTGAGTTTATATCACACAACTCTGAGAAAAAGAATTCCAAATTTATTTCACACAATACTGAGTGTCAGAATTCCGAGTTTACATCACACAATTCTAAGGGGGACAAAAAATCTGAATTCCAAGTTTATATTGCACAATTCTGAGAGAAATGTCAGAATTCCGAGTTTATAGCATGCAATTCTGTGAAAAAAGCCAGAATTCTGAGTTTATAGGTCAGATTTACGAGTTTATATCACACAACTGCGAGAAAAAAAATTCTGAATTTCAAGTTTATATCACAATTCAAAGGGGGAAAAAATCTGAATTCCAAGTTTATATTATGCAATTCTGAGAAAAATCCAGAATTCCGAGTTTATAAGTCAGATTTGCGAGTTTATGTCACACAACTCTGAGAAAAAGAATTCCAAATTTATATCACACAATACTGAGTGTCAGAATGCAGAGTTTATATCACGCAATTTTAAGGGGGGAAAAAATCTGAATTCCAAGTTTATATTACACAATTCTGAGAAAAATGTCAGAATTCCATGATTATATCACACAATTCTGAGAAAAAATGTCAGAATTCCGAGTTTGTAGCACACAATTGTCATAATTCATAGGTCAGATTTACGAGTTTATATCACAACTCTGAGAAAAAAATTCTGAATTCCAAGTTTATATCACACAATTCTTAGGAAAAAAAAAAAAAATCTGAATTCCAAGTTTGTTGGAAAAAATGTTGGAATTACAAGTTTATAAAAAGTCAGAATTCTGAGTTTATATCACACAATTCTGAGAAAAAATGTCAGAATTCTGAATTTATAAAAGTCAGATTTGCAAGTTTATATCACACAACCCTGAGAAAAAGTATTCAAAAAATATATCACACAATACTGAAGGTCAGAATTCCAAGTTCATATCACACAATTCTAAGGAAAAAATTCAGAATTCCAAGTTTATATTATGCAAATCTGAGTAAGAATTTCAGAATTCCGAGTCTATTGCAGGCAATTCTAAGAATGTCCGAATTCCAAGTTTATATAACGCAATTCTTAGAAAAAGCCAGAATTCCGAGTTTATAAAAGTCTGTTTGTGAGTTTATATCACACAATTCCAAATTTATATTACACAATACTGAGTGTCAGAATTATATTTTATCACACAGTTCTGAGAAAAACAATCAGAATTGCACATTTATGCAAGAATGTCAGAATTCCAAGTTATTCCAAAGTATTGTCACACAATTCTGAGAAAAAAGTCAGAATTCTGAGTTTACATCACACGATTTTGAGTAAGAATGTCAGAATTCCAAGTTTTTATCACACAATTCTGAGAAAAAAAAGTCAGAATTATGAGTTAATATAACGCAAGTCTGAGAAGGTTTATATCATCCAATTCTGAGTAAAAATGTCAGAATTCTGGGTTTGTATCACGCAATTCTGAGAAGGTCAGAATTCTGGGTTTATATTATGCAATTCTGAGTAAGAATGTCAGAATTCCGAGTTTATATCTCGCAATTCTGAGAAAAAAGTCAGAATTCCAAGTTTATATCACACAATTCTTAGGAAAAAAAAAATCTGAATTCCAAGTTTATATCATGCAATTCTAAGAATGTCAGAATTTTGACATATAAACTCATAGTTGCGAAAAAAAAAGTCAGAATTGCAAATTTGTATCTCAAAAGTCTGACTTGTAACTGTCAATTGTGAGTTTATATCCCACAGTTCTGAGAAAAAACTGTTGCATTGACCTTTAATACTTTAATACTTTTTTAAATTTCGTTACAGAAATGGGCTTCCGTAGTAACTACGGTTTCAAGTCTAAAACAACAGCAACTGACATTTCTGACATTTCTTTTTTTTTTTTTTTCAAACATCTTTTGGTTGTTGTTGTTTTTTGCATGTAAAGCATTAAATGCTAACTATGTGAAGTGTCTGTTTCCAGTCAGTAGTTGTTAAAGGTTTGGAGAGAAACATCGGCAGCCTGTACGAGGCCAGACGTCTGCTGCTAGGCCTGGACTCCACTGAGGTTTCCATGTCGACCAAGAATGTGTCTGAGGTCTCCGTGACGACCAAGACCCCTGTGGACCCTCTGGTGGCCAATAATGGAATCACAAGCTACTGGATGAATGTATTAATGCAGCAGCTGCGCCTCACTGAGACAGGTGTGTGTGTGTGTGTGTGCGCTTTGTCCTCTTTAATATCACTCATGCTTGTTTGCTGTGCTAAATAAAAGGTATGTTTTTGTATGTGTCATTCTTCAGGTGCTCTCCCCTCTCCTGATGCTGTGATTGGCTCTCTCTCTGGAAAGCCCCGCCCTGTGCCTCCTCCCGGATTGGCTGTTTCCTCAGAAGACGGACGGATCGGAATCAAAGGAGTGGAGTCCAAGTTAGAGAAGGTTTGGATGACCATCATGTTTATGTTGAATGCAAAGTATTATGGGATACAGTCTCTCAAACAGTGTGCTCTAGTGTTATAGAAATCTATAAGATCATACTTATTCGGCGGATTGTATAAACATATATGCTACTCATATATCTTCATGTAAAATAACAAGTTTGAGAGTAACAAAACCCAAAGCTTTGATAATGTAATTGTATCAGATTCTAGAGAATGAGGATCAGCTGACACAAGCAGAGACACAGACGCCACATGCGGAGGTCATAGAGGTCAGAGAGGTCATCGTCAAGCCCAGTGTCTCATCGAGGAGAGGCAGCCAATCGGAGGCCTCGAGGGAGCTGAACCCGCCGCTCACGCCTGAGAGGTAAAAGCATCCGTCCTGAACTGGGACACGTGCTCAGACAGACAGTCAGACGATGCTCTGGATTCCCGTCTAGAATGTGATTTACAGCACTGAATGAGACTTTGTGTGTGTGTTTTCAGGTCAGTGAGAGTGGAGGTGGATGGTGTTTATCTGAACAGAGACAGACGCTGTAGTTTGAGAATATTCCCATCTGTGGATACTAATACTGAGGTACAGCACTTTCGCATTTTTGAAATGAAAACAAAACTGCTTGCTGTAAATGTATTGCATCTACTGTTTGAATAATTTTTCAGAAAGACAGATTTTGCTCTCAGCTACAGTTCACAAATAAATATCATTTGTCTTACCTGTTTATTAAACCAGTTTTTGTTTGCTGTTTATTTTAACAGGATCATGAATATGAGAGAAAGAAGCTTCTGGCAAATCAAGGTTTGTTTGTTTTTATTGTAAGACTTAAAACATTAGCATGAAAAGATGATTGATAACTTATATTATATTATATTATATTATATTATATTATATTATATTATATTATATATTTTGCACATTTTCACACAATTCTAGGACATTTAGTTTTTTGCAGTGTTTTTTATTATAATTTAAAACGTTTTTATTTAATAATAATAATATTAATAATAAGTAATATAAAAATATATAAAATGGTATAACATTATATTCTTATAATATACTGTTGTGTGTTTTTTGTCTTTATGATAATTTAATATATTTTAATGTTTAAATGATATAATATAAGAATTACAATAATATTAAAATTGTTTGGTTGTATATATAGTTTTTAAAAATTATTATATTATATTATATTATATTATATTATATTATATTATATTATATTATATTATATTATATTTTATTCAGTGTTGGGGGTAACACATTACAAGTAACGCAAGTTACGTAATAATATTACTTTTTTCAAGTAACTAGTAAAGTAACACATTACTTTTTCATTTCCAAGAAAATATCTGAGTTACTTTTTTCAAAAAATTATAAATAAAAAATTATACAATAAATTATATTATATTATTATATTATTTTGCACATAGAAAATGAAGCCAATTTTAGGACAGTTAGATGTTTGAAGTATAGCATTATTTTATGATAATTCAACACATTTTTATGTTATAATAATAATAATAATAATAATAATATGAAAATATATAAACTGGAATAAAATATTTGTTATTATATATTCAATATTTGTATAATAAACTCTTGTTTTTTGTCTTTATGATAATTTAATATATTTTTATTTTTAAATTATATAATATTGTTCAGTATATACTGTATATGTTTATATAAATAATAATAATAATAATAGTTATTATAAGTCATATAAAATTTTTAAAATGGTATAAAATATTATTATTTTAATATATTGTTGTATGTTATTTGTATTTTATATATTTTTATTTTTAAATAAAATAAGAATAATAAAATCAAGTTCAGTTTTATATATTTTTTATATTATTTAAAATTAAAATGAATATGTACAAATATAGAAAAATATGGTTTTATTTTGTAAAGTATTTATACATCATGGGTGCATTAAAAAAAAACCTCTGCCAACTTTAGGTTGTTTTCTTATTCAGGACTTAACATTCAGAAAACATATGTGTTTAAAGACATTCGATGACTTTTTATTTATTATTTTATTTTGCACATAAAATAAATAAATATTAATATTATATACTGTTGTGTATGTATATATATTTGTTGTTATGGTAATTTAATATATTATTAAATGTTTTATATATAATTTTATAAATTTAAATAATATATATTTATATAAATATATATATAATTAATATAATATACTGTTTTAAAAATAGTAAATATTAAAATGAATATATATTAATTTATTAAAGATATTATATTATATTATATTATATTATATTATATTATATTATTAGTGCTGGGCGACAGTTAATTGCATTCAAAATATATATATTTTTTTGTTTATATAATATATGTGTACTGTGTATATTTATTATGTATAGATAGACACACACATACAGTATATATTTTGAAAATATTTACATGTATATATTAATATTTATATAATTATATAAATATACATTTTTTCTTAAGTCTATACATGTATGTGTGTGTGTGTGTGTGTGTGTGTGTGTGTGTGTGATTAATCATTGTCCAGCACTATGTATGGTTATATAATTAATTAATAATAATAATAATAATAATAATAATAATAATTGTAAATCTCATATTTACTCCAAAGTTTTACAGACCAAGATGAGTTTAACTTATTACAGGCAGATTTTCCTCATCATTTTCAGTGTCTCGCATCAAAGTATAATCTTCATATGATCAGATGCGAGTGTGAAAAGCGCTAAGTTGAGTGATTTAAGTTGAGATTGTTATTCTGGGCCGTGGCTGAATGGACTCGTGCTGCCGCCGGCTCCATCTATTTGGCATTCATCATGCTGTATAAAGCTCAAAATGGATTAAAGAGCTTGAGTGTGCCAGAGAGGTGATATAGGGGAGCCATTTAAGCGTTACGCAGTGCCAGAGCGGGTGATAGAGGGACCCATTTCAGAGTAACACGCTGCCAGATTTATAATGGAGTGCAGCCACTCCACCTACTGAATATGCAGACAGATGAACAGTCACACCGAGAAACCTGACATCAAATCATTCTGGCTAGATGCCATGAAACACGTGATGTGCTCCACTACATTCATCTCATCTGCACCTCTATTTAATTGAGAGACAAGGAATAGTGCTTTCATTCTGCTAGAATTTAAAATGAATTACACTGACAGAAAATCAGGTGTAGGATTTAGTTTGAAAGAGTTTTCACTTTCAAAATGCAAGTGCATTTTACATTAAGAAACAACAAATAACTAATTGAATTAAACATGATTTTTTGAAGCAGAAAAACTGAAATAGTATTTTCTTGTAAAATGTACTCCAATAATCTGTTTTATTCACAACTTTGACAAAATCTTAATAATAATAATAAAACTAAAATAATAAAAATACATTAAAATGTATGTATGTATGTATGCAGGGCCTAAAACTAACTTTTTGCCACATCTGCCAATGGCCGGTGACGTGATAAAATTTACCGGCCAATATTTTTTTTCCCGGCCATGACGCTCTTTTTGCAAAAACAGGCAGTTTTTATTACTATAACACTGTAAAAAACAATTTGTTGAGTCAACTTAAAATAATTTGTTACCTGGCTGCTCAGTCAACTCAAACGATACATTTTACTAAGTGACAACTTAGATTATTGAGTTGATTCAACTTAAATTTTTAAGGCAGCTGAGTAACAAACACAGCTGTTAATCTTAACAAACAATATCTAAGTTGTCACTTAGTACAACTTAACATTTCAACTTGAATAAACTTATTTGAAATTTAAAAAAGTTTAGGCAGCATTTTATTTAACAAATTAATTTGTATTTAATTTGTCCTGCTACTAGTGTCATCATTAAATGCATTTCCTTCAATTTTACCTAGGCTATTAATTATAGCCATTTAACACTTCAGTATAATTTAACACTATTATTACTAATTTTTAGGCTCTAAAATACCAAATTGTTCTTTGAATTACATCAATGACAGACTTCAGCGGGTTTCACTTTAAAAGCAGCGCGGTCTCTTTAAAACCTGACGCGGATCTGACACATATCTGATTACAGTGATTTAAGACTTTTATGAGGTAACTCACCAAAATCGTGCATTTTGACATAATTGTGTGCTTTTCATCCGTTAACCCCTTAACTGTCACTCCCATTTTTGAACATAGACGTGAATATGCAAACTTCATGAATGAAAACAGTTTGTAATATGATTTTGATGTACATTTTCCATGGTAATGCAATGTCTGATTTTAAAATGGTTTTCAAAGGATGAATTTTGAGATTTCAGTTTTCAACTGATATACAGGTGCATCTTAAAAAAAATTTAATGTCATGGAAAAGTTCATTTATTTCAGTAATTCAACTCAAATTGTGAAACTTGTGTATTAAATAAATTCAATGCACACAGACTGAAGTAGTTTAAGTCTTTAGTTCTTTTACTTGTGAATATTTTGTCTCACATTTAACAAAACCCCACCAATTCACTATCTCAACAAATTAGAATACGTCACATTTTTAGTGAATTGTTGGCCTTCTGGAAAGTATGTTCATTTACTGTATATGTACTCATTACTTGGTAGGGGCTCCTTTTGCTTTAATTACTGCCTCAATTCGGTGTGGCATGGAGGTGAACAGTCAGTGGCACTGCTGAGGTGGTATGGAAGCCAAAGTTTCTTTGACAGTGGTCTTCAGCTCATCTGCATGTTTCTCATTTTCCTCTTGACAATACCCCATAGATTCTCTGTGGGGTTCAGGTCTAGTGAGTTTGCTGGCCAGTCAAGCACACCAACACCATGGTCATTTAACCAACTTTTGGTGCTTTTGGCAGTGTGGGCAGGTGCCAGATCCTGCTGGAAAATGAAATCAGCATCTTTAAAAAGCTGGTTAGCAGAAAGAAACATGAAGTGCTCTAAATTTACTTAGTAAACGGATGTAGTGACTTTGGTGTTCAAAAAACACAGTGGACCAACACCAGCAGATGACACTCTAAATCATCACAGTCTGTGGAAACCTAACACTGGACTTCAAGCAACTTGGGCTATAAGCTTCTCCACCCTTCCTCCAGACTCTAGGACCTTGGTTTCCAAATGAAATACAAAACATGCTCTCATATGAAAAGAGGACTTTGAACCACTAGGCAACAGTCCAGTTCTTCTTCTCCTTGGCCCAGGTGAGATGGCTCTGATGTTGTCTGTGGTTCAGGAGTGGTTTAACAAGAGGAATACGACAACTGTAGCCAAATTCCTTGACATGTCTGTGTGTGGTGGCTCTTGATGCCTTGACCCCAGCCTCAGTCCATTCCTTGTGAAGTTCACCCAAATTCTTGAATCGATTTTGCTT